>JAOYSI010004640.1:0-14145 GCA_025775065.1 Hiodon alosoides
TGTGTGTGTGTGTGTGTGTGTGTGTGTGTGTGTGTGTGTGTGAGTGTGTGTGTGTGTGTGAGTGTGAGTGTGTGTGTGTGTGTGTGTGTGTGTGAGTGTACCGTGTGATACAGCTGGCCGACAGGAGCCTGATTCCCTGCAGAACCCCCCCCCCCCCCCCCTCAGTTGTTTGGACCTAATGGCGTTCCCTGTCTATCGCTGCTCTTCATTCTTCTTTGTCAGACGCAATGTCATTCTGAAACGGCAGCTTATTTGCAGAGTCCTTGCAGAGTCCTTGCAGAGTCACGCCAGTAACAAGGCTTTGTTATTGTGCTTTATATTATGCTGTCAGCAAAACTGTCTGAGGGTGCTACACCTTAATATTCATATTTGCCAACAAAGCTGGTGTCATCTAGCACAAGTTCTTTAATAACTGGCATCTCTGTTTAATCAGCTTCACTTGTGACAGATTGGTGGGTAAACAACTCCTGAGCAATTAGGACTTAAAGATATGTATCTGACAGGAGGCCGCCTCCCACACCAGGCCCCCACAGCAGTGAAAAGCTCAGCACAGACCACTGCCATCCATCAGGGGTCCAGCCTCTAAGCACCGACAGTGTCAGTACTGCGTTGTGCTCGCTGGTAAGGAAGCTAAACGTCGAAACCTGCCAGCCCCGCCGTGCCCTGGCCGTTCTTATAAAGGAACCCTCGACGTGTGCCGGATCGCCCCCCCCGGGAAAAGTCTGATGTGAATGCTTTGACAGTGCTTTGCTGCATTTCATACGCATCTGTGACCAAAGCAGCAGTCGCACGGCTGATTACCGCCGCTGTCAGGGCAGAGAGGGGTGTAGGGGGGCATAGAACGCTTGACAGTTTTCAAATTTCTGTTTCCTACTAATTAACCAAATAAATATCGTTTTATTGTATGTTTTCAAGAAAAATGTCTAAAATAAAATAACTGTGACGACGGCCCTGTACACAGCCCCCTTCTGGGGGCCCTGTGCGTGAAAATGTTTATGACCGCGTTGAGCCACAGGACTGTCACATGTCACATGTCACATGTCCCATGTCACATGGTGGGCAGTGGACGGCCTGACAGCCTTCCAACCAAGCTGCTGAAGTTTCCCCTCTTTCTTTACTTTAATCTCTCCTTTCTGGGCATCTGGTGATCACCATTATTCTGAGAGTGAAACGTATTTTATTGTTTTATTGTTTTTATAAATGCATATGTATCATTTTTCATCAAACAAACATCAAACCAACAGGAAGGAGTGACCACATTGGGTGTGAAAAGCGTGTGAATCTCGGGCTCAGGTGGACACCAGGTGTGTCCAGGTGTGTCCAGCGTCCACAGGGCTAGCTCTGCGCCCTCTCTGGCGTAGGCCGGTCAGAACCTCCATCAGGCTCGGTGGGTCAGGCCTGGAAGGTGGCCGCCAGGCCCAGCGGGCTCACAGGTGGTGAGCTGAGACCCGACTGATGTGATCTACGACCGGAACCTTCAAAGGTGTTTCCCTGAGGCGGTGAGGGTAGGGGGCAGGTTTATAGGATTTCACCTCAATCTTACCATCCAGCCCAATCAGTCCCAGCCTTTCATTTCTTCTAAATCCGTCTCTGCTCAGGAAGTAACCTGCACTCAGAAAATTGCCAAGAGGATGGATGAACCCAAGAACCACGGAATGATGCAGGCATGTTTGTCGCTCACATAAAAAAAATAAAATAAGAAGAAAGAAATCGATAACCATTCCACCGAGGGAGATAAGGAAAGCCCCCCCTCCATGCCTTTCTGGCCCCAGACGAGGCCCTATCCCCCCGTCAGCAGGAAGCTTAGCCCCCCCACTCGTACCTGAAGGCCGGACAGGCAGCTACATCCCAGGAACCCTGGGTAACCTCGGCTCTCTGCTCCCCTACGCAAAGCCTTGATGAAGTCTGAATTCATCTGCGTCTGAATCTCTCGCACAAGCCTGGCTGAGAACGGCTTCTCTGGAGACCATCAGTGAAAGTGACTGTGGACTATCTTGGGTTTCTTGTCTTCGACTGAGAGCGTTTGAGAGACAGAGAAAATGGTTAATTCCAGTTCATTCTAAAACCTCATTTCTGAGAAATTTTGGCTTCGGTGTGGAATTTGGTATGGGATTACAAATGACCGTTTGCTGAAAATAATGAGGAAAAATTTACTGACTATATACAATTACAAAAATTTCTTGACTATATACAACTATATTAAGCCATTGAATGAAGATGCGTTCGCTGGAGATATTGGACACGATGTGAGAGTTTTAGATCTTCCAGGTGTTCCTGGTTCTGCTCCTTGTAAGGAAGGTATCGTTCTTGTTGAAACATATACTATACATGGGCATTACTTAACTTATTTATTTTATTTCATTTTTGCCACATTCTCTTTTCATTCTCATTCACATCACATTTTCTAATTCTCCCAGTAAGTCTTTAGGGTTAGGGTTAGGGTTAGTTAACCGTTAGGGTTAGGGTTAGTTAACAATTTGGGGTTAGGGTTAGGTTAACCATTCTCTTTTCATTCTCATTCACATCACATTTTCTCATTCTCGAGGTAAGTCTTTAGGAGAACAAAATCCAGGGCACTGGTGTGTAATTACGTTTCGTTGAGGCCAATAAATGGATCGGTATCCAGTAAAGCGGTCCTTTTGTAGAGAAGCAACCCCATCCCTCAGCCCTCCGTCAGTCTGTGACAGACACCTTTATCCCCAACATGCTGATAAAAAGCCTGCACCATTTCCACCACAAAAATCAGAGGAATAAATCAAGAGCCTTCAGTTTGAGGATTTGATGAGAAATTGAGGCGTTTGTTCATCCAACGCTTTTTCGTCTACTTTTCCTGAAGCTGGTAGAAGTTCAGTTCTGGTTTTGCACTTTGTTACTCCCAACCCCGAACATCACTTGTCTATTTTAGTTTGAGGAGTCGAGAGGCGATCCCAAGTTATACGCTGATCTCTTTAATCTCCTACTCACCCCTCGAGATGGACAATTACAACCAAGTAACGCAAAAAGGTTTTCAAGACTTCTGCTGTCAAAGCACATTAGACCCGGTGTAATAAGGTGAATGGTAAATAAAAAGCTTACCATTCCCGTCCTCTGCACTGTGGTGATGCTTGAACAGTGAACGTGCCTCCTACCCAGGGAGAGTTAAACTGATGTGTTACTGATCTTCTCCAAGGAAGGGGATTAAAGACACCTCATAAATAAAACAGGCTGTTTGTAGAAGCTTTGACCCCAGTACGTTTCTACTTTGACCAAGTCAGAAAGCAACAAGGTCTTTCACTGGACATTTAACATCACAGGAGAACGCTCTTGTAGTTTGTTAGTCGGTCTGACAAACGTGACTTGTTTATGTCTGTCCAGAAACCTGTGAATCTCATTCGAGCCTTGTGTCAATGTGAACCAGAGTCCCCGCCCCTTTTGGTGAGACTCTCGTTTTAGGAGTATTGAACCTCAGTCTCTGGAGCAACCGTTGTCTGAGCTAGGATGACAGACTGACAGACACACAATGTATCCCTATACAGGCCTTTTCAGCCCGACAGGAACCACCATCAGAATAATAAGTTCTCTATCTTTAATTGGCCTGAGGAGAATACGGAGGTGTTCAACTGGAACCACGGAGCGTTGCCAAGGAGTAACAGGAAGAAAAGAAATAACAAGGGAAAGACAGAAATGACATTTATTTACAACAAAGTTCAGGACAATCTTTGTGTATTTTTATTTATTTATACATGTGTTCAGTTTATTTCTCCTTGAAAGTTGCCTATGTGGAATCTTGTCTCCATAAGCCAGGTTTTTTGTAGACACTATATTCTTTGAGTGCCTTGAAGTCATTAGTGACCTTCAAGGTGAGAAGAGTGTTTCCCTGGTCACCAGGACCGGGGGAAACACAAAGAGCACTTCTTATGAGATGGCAAATTTGATTATGAACACAACATCCTGGACAACCTGTAGCACACTGCAACGATTACCGATTCATCACTAGTTCTCCTGTCAGATGTCGTGTCTTCAGCCTTTTAGCTCCCTTCCGATTACTCAGCTATCAGTTAATACAATTAGGTAATTTTAAGCAATTAATGGTTTGAACACAGATAACTCCAAGTTTTACTGACTCTAAGCATGTTACTGACTCCAAGCTTTACTGACTCTAAGAATGTTACTGACTCCAAGCTTTACTGACTCTAAGCATGTTACTGACTTAAAGCTTTATCAACTCCCAGCATGTTATTGACTCCAAGCTTTACTGACTCTAAGAATGTTACTGACTCCAAGCTTTACTGACTCTAAGCATGTTACTGACTTAAAGCTTTACTGACTCCAAGCATTGATTGTTATGAGGTACCTATCTAATATGTGTGATTGATTTTCCAAATCAAATATAGGAGAAATGTATGTATATAGATAAGAAAGATTAAAGTTGACAAGTTGTAATATTCCCGTATTGAATTGTACAGACTCACCTTTACAAAGATCCTTTACTGCTTCCAGAAACTCATTTCCTGTGAGAATGTAAAAATCATCTCATGCTTGATTATAAAAACACTGGGTCAGGATTTAGATTGAGGTCAAAGGGAAAAAGAGTTTGTAATTCAGATATTGAAAATCATTTTTGGTAACACGTCTTCAAATTATTTTCTCCGACTACAAGATAATTTAAAACGAAATGAGTGAGATTGCTAAGGTATTTTATTTCGCTTATTGTTAGATTATGATAATTCTTTCATTGCGTATAAAAATGGGTTTCACTTTCACTTTAAATTATGTTTACAATCTGCCTAGATGAATATATATCAGCTCAATCATAATCGTAGGAAGCAAAAGTATTGCCTGAATGGGGGGGTTGCTTTGTCACTTTATTTCCTGATGCCTGAGGTGTTCAGATGTTCAGGGTGGGGGGGTTGCTTTGTCACTTTATTGCCTGATGCCTGAGGTGTTCAGATGTTCAGGATGGTGAGTGTCCTAGCTTTTTCTCTGGCCATAAAAGACCTTAAACTGTAAGGTATTAGTATTGGGCTGCAGTAAATACTGATGCGGTGGGGTTTTTTTCCCACAACAAGAAAAAGACAGAAGTCATGAAAAAGTGGTTCTGAGACCAGCAGCACCTTGAGAGAATGGAGTGCGGTAATGAGAAGGATTATGTAGCAAGTTTTACATTGTTGTGACTTGAATGTGATAAAGCTCACGGCCAGCCGCTCAGAAGTAGAACAAAAAGCGAGGTTCTCTGTCTTCCATCCGTTAGGCTGGCCGGTACACATTAAGCGTGCAGAAAACGTTTTAAGGGTCTGGGTTTAGAAGGGGCCCTTTCAGGACTTCTCAGAATTAAGACTACATGGGGGTTAGGGATGAGATTAGGGTGTGTGGCTTAAGTATTTTCCATTTGATCTGCTCCCAGTCCTACAAGGCTGCCCTGACAGGTCTGAGATCCCTGGTGTGGGATTCTTAACAAATGACTTCAGTGGAAAGAGGAAACGGGGAGAAGTGCTACGTTTGACCAATCTTTACCGCTGGGCTGGGCCTGACGCGTGTCGTCTTCTCATGCTGGTAATTATGGGAAAGCGTCGCGAGGAGGCAGGTTGAGGAATGGAACAAACCCAAGCAGGAAATAGCTGGAGACAGGCACAATTCTTTACTCCAAATGAGCTGAAAAAAATTCTATACGTTTTCTTACGTACATTTATACCCAAGTATAACGTTAGCTATGCGTTACGCCAACAGAGTGGAGTGTATATTACTCAAGATGTGCAGGGTTCAATGTCTTCTGACACTGTAAACGCAGCGATTTGGCCATTTTTCACCCTGTGACGACTTTCTGACAGCTTTTCAGCAAAAGCACTGTTTGTGTACAGAGTTGCATTAGAGTTTGTACCAGACCATTGCAAATCACCTTGGAGGCATGGACAGACTGCAACTCTGCCTCTCTGGTGCCAGACAAGACGTTGCTATGAGACAGACTGGCACACATCTAGATACGCACACAAATACAGACAGGCACAGACACATCCATAGCAGAGCACAGTGTAAAGCACTACTGTGAATTATTAAAAGCAACATTAAGGGCCCCCGGTACCAAGCTATTATTTCAGCTCTAGCGTTAAATGTTGTCTCACACCTCAATTCACACCCATCTCTCACTGGTTTCAGCCATTGCTGCAGTGTTGGATCTAATCCTTTCACTTTAAATAAATAAACGTCTCATCAGCTCTTACTGTTAATGTACTGTGTTATTCACTTTAATAGAATTATCAGAACATGGAATGGGACTGTATCCATTACACACGAAAAGGCAGAAACATTAGAAACATTATTCAGCTGCACATTAAAGGTTAATGATAACGTGGGAATCACACTGAGAACAGGAAACAATAAGGAGAGATAACTGATACTGAGATAACTGATATATAATGGGGGGGGGGGGGGTCCATCTTGCCTTTTTTTGGTGATGATTATTAAGTCGCACACCTCCCTTGGAGCCTGACCCCCACAACCCCCTCCCCCCACTGGCACCTGGTTAATGTCTGATTTTAAAATAAATAGCGTGAGCTTCAACGCTATCCAGCACTTTTTCATTCCTGGAAGGTTGTAAGTGTATTTTTTATTTTCGTTGTTATGTTTTGATTTTAGAATTTTCCTGTTTCCGCCTACCTCATGCCCAGCTCCGAGTGCCTTCAACTCGGTCACCGTCTGGCTATTGAACAGCTCCCTAAGAGTGACTACACACACTTTCAATGAGGGTTTGTCCAGGCTGGATAAATATAACGCAAATCCCGTTTGGCAGGGTAATCATTAATAAACAAGCACCATTTTCTTGGCGTGACTCACGGTAACAGTATCACAGTATGTCACAGTTTAATTTTTTTTAATTTTAGAAAATAGGAAACATGTTACTATTTTACCGGTATCCACAAAGGGCTGTTCTGACTCTGATATTTGTTGAAAATGACTATAGGGACATTAAATACTGCTACAGGAGTGAAAATGCGAGATAACAATCACAAAGGGGGTAAAGTTGAACTAATTGTGATAATTTTCTTTTTTTTACCAATGCACTATCAATTCAAATGAATCTGTCGTCTCCTGTTCTAGTGCAGTTGGCATTTTATCATCACATCCCAGTTTTAATAACTTTTCCCATGAACTCTTTGAGTACCTTAATGTAGAGGTGGGGAATGGTCAAAAATCCTGTGTTGGTTCATTTAAATTGAATGTCACAGTAAGTAATGAGATTAACTACCAAATCCATGAGTTAATCTCAGTTCTCTACAAACTTGGTGCTTGTTCAAATATTTTCCCTTTCTTTGTTTCTGTTCTGTTGTTCTTTTTCATGAAGTCTCTCCGGAGGAAAAGAATTCTGCCTTCCAGTTAAGGAGCTGTCAGCTTGAATCCCTCTTCAGTAAGGTCAACTCTTTGATTTGAAGAAGAGAAATAACTTCACAACACAATGAAAACTGCCCTCTGCTATACACCACAGACTATGATATACTGCTAAAACCTTGGACAGACACGAATGAAAGATGAAAAAGTGAAACAATAAAATCTTTTTGGCCCTGGGACCACTCCAAAAGTTCACTCATGTCCTGCAAGTTTGAACCAATGGACGTACGGAGGGTTTCAGCAGTGAACAAAAGAAGCTGTTGAACACCGCCACGAAGGAGGAACTGAGATCCACATTCCTGGAATTCTGAAACAGTTCTGAAATTCTGAAACAGAATTCTTAAGAGCCCCGGTGTTCTGAAACCTATTAAATATCTGGAATTTAGAATTCCTCAATCAGATTTCCTTTGGGAGGCTGTACTGAGAGGAGACGCGAAACCGGTTCTGTTAGGCTATTCATTATTTTATTTAAATGATTAAACATAGGAATAAACATTTGCACACTCCAGGAATGAGACTTCCTGACCGCCCTGGAAGCTGTTTGGCTTAGTCTTTTGAATTAAATTGAGTGCAATGTTTTGTTGATGAATTTCATTTTTTTAAATGTATTTTTATTTTTAGTCTAAGCTTGAAATACATCAGTATTTTTCCTAGAAAATTATTTTGGTCAATCCCTATGTAGTTCAGTTGTGTTGTGTTTCTCTTAAGCTCTGGAATAATTTGTTTTCAAACAGAGGCTTCTAAAAATTACCTTGGGTGTAAAGTAATGTAAAGAGAAAAAGTATTGAAATTGACTTTCCCTCTGTGGGGGAAGTGGGTCTGTAGCGCTCCTTAGGGGAAACAGAACTTTAACGCCAGCCTTTCACAGCTCCATATCTTTATTACACAGCAGAGCAAGCAACACAGGCCCATTTAGCGCGCTGCTGGAATTAAAAAACTTTAAAATACTTAAATAAATCCTTTTGATGTGTTTCCAGTATTTGGAAAATAATTTGACGTTTGAAAAGAATATACCCTGACATAAATTCATATTTCTCTATGGTCAGCGGTTCCCCTCTTTGTGAGATTGTGGGCAATTTAATGACGGGGGAACGTGTATCCCGGTCAACAGGAAATGACTTTGGCTTACTGTTCGCTGCTGTTTGTCACTGTTAATCCATCTCGCCAAATGAGCAAAAGCTACTGGTGGCGACCTGGGAAGACTGATTGGTTGACCTTTTTTCATTTTTGTGTGACATGCCCTTAGGAGGCAAGGGTGGGTTCACCCCAGGATAAGCTTCTCTCCTGAGGACGATGAGGCTGAAATCTATAAAAAAAAAATGGTCTGAGATTTGTGCAAAGGAACCAAAACCCATTTTTATTCATGAGGTCATGCAGGGGTGTAAATTCATCCAGTGTACACAGAGTCCCTGTCTGGTGTCAGTGCGGAGCCCGGTGTTAAAGGCTAAGCAGTGTTGTTGAGATGGAGACACCTGTCCTCTCCGTTGTATCAGCTTTTTACATTTAAACACAGTATCATCCTGCTTATTTTCGTGTTAAAATAAAAAGTGTCTCTTTCCTCTTGTTTTGAGTAGGAGTAGGAGTAGTCTCCTGACCGCCTCCTGCATTGTCTTTATTTGTGACATTTTACAGGTTCCCTCATGGTAAACACTGAGACTGCGATACTTTGTCCCGAACACTGGAGTTAATAACCACAGTGTGACCTTTTACTTTTCACTTGGGGTGACACGTGTTCCTGAGCAGAATGCACTACCTCCCCACCTCCTTCACCTCTGTGCCTCTCCACTGGTTGGGCCCACACCTCTGGTTTAGAAAACACCCCAAAAATAGAACTCCCTGAAATGACTCATCCCTTCGGCGGGGCTAGACTGACCTTCTGACGGATGAAAACGCAACTTTCCGGAAAGAGTAAAACTTTCTGAACCACAATTCTACCGCTCTCCGTCATTTGGAGAGAAAATGATCACCTTTGAGGAGAGTAAACTGGCATGGCAGTCAGACAACACCATCATGGTGTCGCTGTGGGTGCCCCCACCCACCTTGTCGTTACTGTTTCCTGTTTTCAGGGGCCGTGGGTTTCTTTGTTGACTGGAGTGATGTCTCCTCCTGGTTAACCACTGGTGAAAAGGGATCCTCTTGGACTGTGTTTGAAACCTTAGAGACGTAAAAAGCTTTCCCCTCACGTCGGATGCTCTGTGGGCTTTTGTGGTAAAACACGAGTACAGACGTTTTTGGTTTTTGTTACTCCTGTGGTTACTCCTGTGTTTACTCCTGTGTTTACTCCTGTGGTTACTCCTGTGGTTACTCCTGTGTTTACTCCTGTGGTTACTCCTGTGTTTACTCCTGTGTTTACTCCTGTGGTTACTCCTGTGTTTACTCCTGTGGTTACTCCTGTGTTTACTCCTGTGGTTACTCCTGTGGTTACTCCTGTGTTTACTCCTGTGTTTACTCCTGTGGTTACTCCTGTGTTTACTCCTGTGTTTACTCCTGTGGTTACTCCTGTGGTTACTGGAATGCACACTTTGAGGAGGGTACCCTTGGGCAACATCAAGGATCATTCAATCCCACAACAAACTGATTCCAAAAGGTTTTTATTTTTACTCTTCTCTGTTCTCCTTAAAGGTACAGGAAACAGCTTCTGTATATCACCGAAGAGTGCTCTGAGAAAGTGCTTTCAGCTTTCTGAAACTGAAACTTCAGTCTGACTTTTACAAATGGTTGATTGATTTATCGATTGTTCTATTTGTTGGTTGATTGGTTGATTGACAGGTCGATTGCTTGATTGATTGATGAGGAAGGAAGTGTGGAATGTAACCTGCCCACTCTCTAGGCAGGCTCCACGGTCCTTCACTCCTCTCCATCTTTTCATCTTTTTTTATCCGCTTGTCTCTCATTGGCCGTGTCTCAAGGCCAGTCTGCCTCAGAACGCTCAGAGCGTTCTGACATGCTGTGACAGAGCTGCTGTTATAATCGTATTTCACCAGCATGGCTTGAGAAAATCGCACTTATATGTATGTGTGGAATTTCTGTTATCTAAAAATATCGACATGTAAATATTCGAGGATATTTCAGGACTTTAGTGCCGTAGTTACATTAGTCTGACTGTAATTTTATTAAACTGTTCAATGGTGGCGTTAGGTGTCTAAAAAAAACCCATGCAGTGGATTTTGACAGGCTTTAATTCTACCCTGCGATTTCCTGTTGTTTCGGAGAGAAAATGGATGTTACTAGCTTTGCTAACTCTGCACCCTAATACACATCATCAATTCTTAAAATGTTATATCATCAAATGACTTTGCTTTGTATGAAAGTGTTCATCATTGCACAGTGCAAAATCTGTTCCAATAATGTGAGCGGGTTATTTTGTGTCGAGACGCTGGTTCTGTGGAGACACTGATGCTCATCCCTTTTAAAGGACAGGCAAGATAAGGCAAAAAGAGAAACTCTTAAAGCTTTTCACCCCAGAACAAAAAATGAAGATGACATCATCCCGGGGTGGGTTCTGATTAAAGAGATAGAACAGACTGCACCTGCTGCACGGTTCATGAAAGTTACCTGAATAATGGCTGTCTGCCGGTGTCTGGCCAATGGCTGTCTGCCGGTGTCTGGCCAATGGCTGTCTGCCAGTGTCTGGCCAATGGCTGTCTGCCGGTGTCTGGCCAATGCCTGTCTGCCGGTGTCTGGCCAATGGCTTTCTGCCGGTGTCTGGCCAATGGCTGTCTGCCGGTGTCTAGCCAATGGCTGTCTGACATCTGAGCGAATACACTTAGACCGCTACCGTGTCCCCAAATGGTAGAACTGGAAGCGAAACCCGACGCTTCCTTTGTCTGCTTTGCAGAAATTGTATTTATTAACGTATGGGTGTAGAACTATCAGTCATTTAGAACAAAAACTAAAACGCTGTCGGGCCCACGGTTCGGTTTTTTTGGCCCGGAGAGCAAAAGTGCTGAACCGGCTTAAGGAGGGAACACTGCCGACAGCCACATCAGCTAATCAATAAATCAATCAAGTCACAAATCCACTGGCAGTCTTAATTTCATAAGGCAGCCAGTTTGAATCATTCCACTAAGTCCTTAAGAAGAGCCCTGATGATTTTAATAAGCAAAAATGCCCTTATTTTTCTTCCTCTTGTTATTACGAATGACTGAGCGTTGAAGCAGAAAGAGTATGGTGCTTTTAACACAAGAAAGAGTATGGTTCATTTGTCAGTTTTTTTTCAGACATTCAGTTCATTTTTAAGAACTCAACAGGCTTTTGTCATGTTGCAAACATGATTAGCATATTAGCTATTTTTGGTCTTGTTTTTATAAAGGACGAGATCAAATCTAATCAAATAATGTCCATTCACAAATAACATATGTGATGCTGTATCTGGTCTATTTTTCTGTTTGCAGCGGTTTTATCTTGGCTGAATAGCCCCATAAGGGTTTTTGGATAAACGTGTTTGCCTAAGGAATATATGTAAATATGGATTCACATCGTTTCCCTTGGCAAAGTCACAAAGTCACAGGGCTCTCAATGTGGCTAAACACAAGCTGCATTCCAGACCAATCTGACCTCCATACTAAGAGATTTCTCTAGGTTTGACGTCCTTGATGTGTCTGAGAGCCAACTGTCAATGAAACGTACTGTTCAGTTGTGCCAGGCAAGGACAACTTTATTGTAATTCCCAGCCTATACGAATCTCTGGGGGGGTATTAAACAATGTGAAGTGTGATTAAACACACTAGTGACTGCGGACCAGGCAATGGAAATTCACGGACTGACACAAACACACCCGTGGTCGCCAGGACAACAACATCACCAGGGATGGGGGTAGAGTCTGTGACTCTCTAAAGACTCCTCATTTCATCAGAGTCATCAGACAAAGAAGAGCACAGGAGCCCGCACATCTCATATAGACCTTTTTTTCTGCAAAGAACCTTTTGTTTTGCACAGTAGTGGTTTCCCCACTCGAGATTGACGGGTGAGGGGCAGTCTGGCGTGCTGTGATGTATTAAAGACTGAAATCTGACCTGTTATTCCCAACACAATAACCCAGATCAACATCCCGTCTGCTGTCCGTAACCCTAAAAAATGACTGGCATCACATTCCGGTTTCTGAAAGCACCTTGCCATTTCTGCCGCTCTTCGCCGTTTTTCCAACGTAGGACGCAGTTATCAACCGTTCCCTCACTGTCTTCTCTGAGATGAACACAAGCTGAGGGTAAAAAAAGAAATTTCCACAAAAAAACCTACCTTTAGACTGAACTACTTCAGAAGGAGCATTTTCAAACTAAGGATGTGATCACTGGATTCAGTGATCCATGACACAGTGTTCCGAACAGATTTGCTATGCTTGTTGTTTTAGTTGATCTGTTGGTTTGTTTATTGTTTTAGTTTTTTTAGTTTTTGTAAAAGCCTTGATGAAACTTGTCCTCAGAGTATAGCCACTTTACCAAATTCATGTTTCACTGAAAATCGAAGGACCTTCCTCTTGATAGATTGTGAGGGAGATTTCAAGTGAGGAGTTTCCTTCTCGGTGAAAATAATGTTTTACCAGATGGGACCTGGGAGGGAACGATCCTTCTCTTCTTTCCACCCTTAGCCCTAAAACAGGGCTGTAATCTGATAAGGCAGACCCCGTCAGCCTGCAGACAAATGAAGTGATTTATAGCAATGTGGTGGGGCTTGGTGTGACATCTTGGAATGAGATAGTGAGGAGTTTAGGTTGCAGGGAGACTGTTAAGGGATCTCCCAGTACGTCCCAACCGTGTGTATTTGGCGGCTTGGACTTGAAGATGTGACCCTACCGAAGCACTAGAGAGAATACATCCGCACTGCAACCAGGATGGGACGTCCCACTAATCACAGAATAAGTTATTAAATTCCCCCATCAGATGTTACTGTATTACTGACTGCCCAGAAACCTCAACAGCTCATGGTCCTGGAGTTAAAACACCTTGGATTCTGTCAGGAGGCGTAGATATCAGTTTGGAGAAACATTAACGCAACCACCGAGTGTGCTCTCCTGCCTACGCGTTGTCCAAGCAGATGAACAGCGTGGCGTCAGCTCCGTGGGTAAGCTGTGTGCGGTTTTTCACCTGCTGCACCGGCTTGGATACAACACTCAACACCTAAATTAACTCACCTTGTTAACTCACCTTGCTATTGTACTTTGGGAGGCTGGGTAGGGATAGGAGCCAGTAGTCGTAGTTGGACTGTGTGTGTGTATGTGTGCGTGTGTGCGTGTGTGTGTGTGTGTGCGTGTGTGTGTGTGTGCGTGCGCGTGTGCGCGTGCGCGTGTGCGTGTGTGTGTGTGTGTGTGGTGTCTAGGCACCCTAATTGTCTAGATAGCTAAAGCCAACCTCCAGCACGTCATTCAAACCTCCAGCACGTCATTCAAACCTCCAGCACGTCATTCAGTGGAGAACAGAGACCCGAGTTCTGTGTCGTGCTCCCCCTTTTCCTGAAAGAATATTACTTTTTTTAAATGAAAGTCTTGTAGAACAGAGACATGTCCTGAGGCAAAACAACGTTGAGAGGGTTTTTATAACATCACATAAATATGAGACTACATTGTTGGAGCCCTCTGTCAGTCAGTCAGGTCATATCATCGTTAATGTTTACTGCATAAATATTGTAACATGCTTCCATACCACCACAACATCATGGTATGGGTTTCTGTGGTCAAGCAGCTGTATGCAAGCCTTACATCACCAAGCCTAATGCCAAGCGTCGGATGGAGTGGTGTAAAGCACGCCGCCACTGGACTCTGGAGCAGTGGAAACGTGTTCTGTGGAG
>JAOYSI010004641.1:0-14144 GCA_025775065.1 Hiodon alosoides
GGGGGACCAACTCGATATTAATGGCTATGGTTTTAGAATGGGATGTCATAAAAGTACACCTGTAGGTGTAATGTGTCAATGTCCCAATACTTTTGTCCACACACACACACACACACACACACACACATATATATATATATATATATATATATATATATATATTATTTTCTAGGATATAAAAAAACTTTGAAAATGCTAAGATCCATTTTGGTATCCTGATATTTAATTCTAAAGCTGCAACGATCAGTTAAAATAACTGTGAATATAGCCAATGACACTTCACTGTGACCTCAGGGGCCCCTGAGGTCACAGTGAAGTGTCATTGGCTACATTCACAGTCAGGTCACAGTTGGCTTTCTTTACTCTTGTGTGATAATTGTTGCAAATCAAGACTCTCTTAAGCACAAGAGCCCAACCGGAATGAGTGTGAGATTTCACACACCCATTAAAATGATGATAGATCTAAATTGATTATAAATGCCCCAAAGAAACATGTTGGAACTTACCAGTGTCTTAAGCTACTAAGGGGATAGCACTTCTCTCACTCTCACACATGTCACATGCTGTTGTGCGTGTATTTGCTGATGACAAAGCCAACTGCAGCTATAGGCTGTGATTACAATTTCACTTAGTGAAGCCATAATCACAGTGTGTAAAATAAAGGGGATTTTATAATAGCACCGGGGTATTAACACATCCTCCATAAACTATTGTACTGTATGGAGTATTCAACAGTCATTCCAGACAGCTATGCTGAGAATGATTTGTAAGTGCAAAAAAAGAAAGAAGATTAAAGTTTATTCAATAAAACAAATTACTCTATTTTATAACAAACTATTAAACACTGTTTATGTATTATATATTTATTTATTGATTTGACTGGCACTCTTACCAAGGGCTGCTTGCAGGGTTGTCTAGTGAGTCTGGTCTGTTTTTCAGACAACACAATAAAACTTATTATAGAAAAAAGGATTCTCAGATTCTGAAACTCCTGTCTGTTTTTTGAATAATAACAGTTGTCAGCACACAATTCACTGCTTGAGATTTTCATTTTGAATACAATGGTGCCACCTTGGGTTATGAAAGGGAACTTAATTTCTGTAGCTGTTATTTTCTATCAATCATGGTACAAAGAAAGCTGTATTAGAGACATCTATTTGTCTTAGGTTCCCCAGAGGTGGGGGAAAAACATTAATAAGTTAATAATTGTTCTGCACTGTTAAAGAAGATGCTAATAGTGAAAATATTTGATACATATGCAGCAGTAGTTTAAGCATTATGGTGGGTAATGTTTATATAGGCAGAGAAAAACTGTTGTTTACCTATAACAGAGTTTATAATAAGGTTTTCGTGAACATTTTAAAGGTTGAAAGTAGAAGTAAAAGTTTGTGGTCATTATGACAGATTTTTAACATCTTACTTTTGTAAGGTCCACAGTACAGAGAAAGATGAGAAGCCTTATACAAATACAAGTGAAATAGCTCTCAGTTTCTTGTGACTGTATATCAGAAATGTATTTATTTAAAGAAATAATTTTATTATATAACATAATAGGACCAACAGCATATTTATTAATATGCCTAAGGAATATTAAATAAAGTAAGTAAAGAATGTTTAGTCATTTACATATATTAGCATATAAAGTAATTGGCACAGATGCCAAGAGAACACTGAAAAACAGATTAATTGTCATCCACTGACATAGTTAAAAATGAGCCCCCTTTAAAAAGCCAATTATCAGAGAATTTTCAAAGTATCCTTTTTCATCAGAGTCATTGTTCATGTTTGCATATTTCCACTCTCTGTCTCACACAGACACACTCACAGTCTGGCCTGCATATCATGTACCATGTCTACTATAAATAGAATGTCTAATAAATAAATTAGAGTTTTAAACATGAAAACGTGTACATAGTAGGTTTAAAACAGGTGCCTTCTACGTCTACAAGGTGATCACGATGTGTAATACGTGGAGGATGATGTGTAATACGTGGAGAGATAAATATGTAATATACAGAGTGACATGCAGTAAATCACTTTTTAGTAACAAACTGGGAGTTCTGATCCACTCGAAACTACATATTTTGTAATATTTGTCTGGTAAGAAATAAGAAAATTGGTTTTCACATAGACCATGCCTTACTTTACTTAACTCATTTTAGTTTCTAATGCTGGTCAGATTTCAGCGATTTTTATATAATTTTAGTGGTGTCGTAATATGTATTTACTGAACAGAACATTATTGGAATATTTAATTTAACCTGTTTTCAAATACAGAAAAAGGAAATATAAGCAATATTACTTCAGGTATTACTAAACTTCTGTGGTTTTATATATCTTTGCAAATATAAATATAAAGAAAATTAAACTAAAGTATACATATAAGCAAATTTCTCATGTCTGTGCTCTTAAATGTACACTTAGCTTATGAAAATCAATTTGCTTTTTTCCATTTTCTCTTCATTATGTTGGTCTAAAGCTACTTAAGGCAGCACCCTGCCTCTCATTTCAGTTTCAATAGCTAATTTGGAGTGCTGTGTACTGATACCCAGATTAGCAGAGGAACTGGTTGGTGGGGGCCCCTTGAGGTTTAATTGTTGTTGTAACATCTGACCTGGTCAGGAGGAGCCACCAGTTTGCTGTGTACAGAAGGCTGTGAGTGTGAACTCTGACTCCAGAAGGCAGAGCGTAATCTCAGCAGTTCCCCTCCAGCAACCCTGGCACCGAGTTGGGGGCCATTGGCACGGTGATAGTGGTGTAGTTCTTGGCTGGGAATGCAGAGCGCGCCCTCTGTCACTCATGGGGAGAAGCTCTGTCCAACTGTCACTTCCTGACAGTTCCATAATCAATCTCTTTATTAACTGTGGAGCTGGTAGGAGAATGTGGGCAGCTTGTGGACCACGTTGCTGTACCTCGTGCAGGTTTTGCTCAACTAGGGGTCATGAGGTCGAAGCCATGGGAGACCGAAGCTACCAGGCAGGGTCTGTGCCCATTGTCAGCACTGGTGCCATCGGTATGATAATTTATGAGGTGGAAATCACATCGCTAATGTCATTTCTGAGCCAACAATCAGATGCCAACCATGTTTTAAAAAAAACATTCTTACAGGGGGAATAGCTGTGTGTTTCTACTTTGTTCTGCTTTCATATTTGAAATAATCATGGACAATTATTCGGGAGTCATAGTCAAATGGCTGAGGGAAAAAAGTTGTGTTGTATCAAATTAAATATTCATGATTTTGCTTCTTTGTTTTTTTTTTCTTTTCTTAGGATGAGTTTCTGATTGAAACCCAAAAGAATGTTCTGCAAGCGATCTCGGAACGCTGCGTCTGGAATGTAGAACACCCGTCATCCCTAGGGCCAGCCAGTCGACATCTATACGTGGGGGTTGCACCCTTCTAACTAACAATTAATGCGTAGATGTACCAATAATTATTTTACACTCCAATTCCCCGAATAAAAGATAGAAAATACCCGTGGTTACCTGTATGATGTTTCCAAAGAATTACTCTCAAATTTTTGTCATTGCCCTCTGAAATAATGGGAGACACATCAAATGTAATTTGATATGGTGTGTACGTTTGAAGTTATTTAAACAAAGAGAAATATTTTTTTAATGTTTGTGTTCTCACTTTTGAATGTTTGTAAAAAATGTCCACTGTGGCCAGTAATTGTTCTATGGATGTATTGTATTCTTAGTTCTTTGTGTCCTTAGTTTTTTTTGTCACTGCAGAACTGGCTTTTGATTAAAGAAGTCTATAGCATATTTAGATTAACTATCCTGTATGAGTGTGTTACGATTTCATCCTGAAAGGGAAGGTTCAGCTAAAAGTAAGACTCTAATATTTGCCCTGTGCCTGGAAAGGTAATTTACCTATATTATTACAATAATAATATATAAAAATCTCCTAATTAACTTTTCAATATCCAATTATCACTGTTTTAAGTCTGTGTCTGTCTATTGGTTCATCAATTTTTTTTCCAGATAAAATGAATGACAATGACACTGTTTTATTTTCTGTACAGTTTGGCTAGCCTTTTTAATTTGAAATTACTCCAACACCTCTTGACTGACAGATCGGGGCATAGCTCCATATTTAGCAGAACACATAACCCCCTGACTGGTTTGATTCTGGTTTTCAATGGGAACAGGGGCAGATTGGCAGAGCAGCATGGTGCAGTGGCTGCTGAAAATTCTCCTACTGATGTTATAAAAAAGCCCTGTCTCCCACCATTGCCTACCATTGCCAGCCATGCCCAACCGCACAGCCAACAAGGTGTGAAATGGCATCCGAGAAGTTAGGCGAACAGATGTACAAGCCCTGGCATCTTTTGCCACACTCCCATCACAATGACACTCGGGTCACAATGACACTCTGCATTAAGACTGAAAAAAAGGCCAAATGCAGATTTCAATCTTGAGTCATTTACAAGCTGCAGAGATTGTATTCATAAATTCACCCACATCTAAAAATAATGAGTTTACAGTGGATATAACAAACCACTCTGAGCTTCTCCACAATTTTTACCTTCAGTTTCCAGCCAGGCCTCCAGCCTGCCCATGACATCTGTGGCTGGTGCTCCTTCTTCCTCCTGTCAAAATAATCCTTCAGACCATCAGTTTTGAAGCAAAGGCTCAGTGGGTACCAGCCCCCTCCTCACCGTCTCCGTCTGTGGCAAGGAAAACTTGCCGTGTGCTTCCTATGTTGGCATGCCTTGAGTGATGGCACCAGCCGACACCTTCCATCTCTCAGATTCAGAGTTAGATCCTTATATATATCAGGAGCATGCTAATTAATATCTCTCACTGTTCCCAAGCTTATAGAAAGGAGAACTCATTTTGCACAAATTAGGAAAGTTATTTATTTGTGAATGATATATTTTGAAATTAAAACTACTGTATATAGTTCTGTTGTTTGTTATATTTCTGGCTATAATTAAATATTTCATTCTCATTTCCACAAGTCAATCAATCTATCAATTTATTTTTATTAAGCATTTTTCACATGTTTCCATATCACAAAGATGCTTTATAATGGGCAATTCAATATTTCCCAGGCGTGAGTCCCCGAAAGGCAAGGATAAACTCCCTAGGCCGGCAGGAAGAAACCTTGATAGGAACCCGCTTAAAGGGGGAGCCCATCCTCTGCTGGCCGCACTAGGAGCTGAAATTATGCAAGAATCTGCTGCCCTCCAGAAGAGGAGTGAGGGGAAATCCAAAACATTGTGGAATCCGGAGGTTGGGCGTGGGGGCCCAGATTTCTGGAGTCCAGTCTTAATGATCTATTGGTTGCTGTGGTGGGAGTTGGTGAAATCCTGTAGGATGCCTCACATGATAGCTTGAAAGAGAGAGATAGCACATTGTTAATGCTTACCTATGGATACAGTATGATCTCAAGTTAAGTATTTTTGAAAAGTGGTCACAATATCTATCGCAGCAAACAAAGAGGGTGAGTGCCGGAAACGATACGCTGATCGTGAAGGTGGTCCGAACCCATCCTGCCCCACCAAAGGTAGAACCCAGCCAACTAATGGGGGACCATTATGTAAATTTCTAATAGCCACAGTCCTTTCTCTATCTAAATCCCCCTATTGACTATACGCAATTTTAAATAGGTTTTTAACCTTTCTTTAAATATAGAGACTGTGTCCAATTCCTGCATACACTTTGAGGGGCTATTCCATAGTTGTATAGCTCTGTATACAAATGCTCTTTCTCCAGACATTGTTTTGGTTATTCTTGGTATACATAGATTTCCAGCCTCTTGTGAGCAAAGTAATCTAGATGGGACAGGCGGGACTATAATATCTGTTAGATGCGAGGGAGCTAGCCCATTTATAGCCTTAAATGTTAACAGAAGTAACTTAAAATCACCCACTGCCTTACTGACAGCCAATAGAATGAAGCCAACATTGTTTGATGTGATCATATTTTTTACGTCTAGTAAGGATCTTAGCAGCTGCATTCTGAACAACTTGTAATGTATTTGTGGCTGTATTTGAGCCACCTGATAATATGGAATTACAATAATAGAGTCTGGAAGTAACAACAGTTATTATAAAATGTTATTTCATATTTTGGCCTTGATTTTTTTTTTTTCGAATTGATTTTCTGCTGTCCTACTGCTTATCTATGAGTCAGTTGCAGTTTGAAAGAGAATTTGTTTTTGCTGTCATTTTGATGTATCTTTAACTTTAGATGTAATGTTTTGTGGTTTTGTTATATGCTTCACAGTATTAAGACAGCTATTGCCTCAGATAGAAAATTAGGAAATGTGGGTATTTTCTTGTTCCATATGTTTAAAATTACAATTTTAATTAATTTAGTAAAATGAGTCACAATAAATGGGATTACTCAATTGAAGAGACCTGCTAGTTAAAACAAAACAGTACATTTATCAAATAAAAGACTGACTAGCATTTTAACATCTGTATTTAAAAAATATATATATCTTTAGATGTGTAGCTATTAAATCTACAGCATGTCTTTATGTCTACATTTGACAAGTCTTTAAACTGAAACTGTCTGGAAGTGTATGAAAGAAAACATTTTTATGGAACTAGAGTGTGACTGCCAACTATGATACAGATTGGCTGGAGAGAAGAATGTTCTGTCGTTGCTGAGTGTGGGGACATAATGATATTCACAAGAAGACCCCCTGGCAAGATGAAAGGAAAACTGTTCCTAAGCAACAAAACATTTTTTTTTAATTAACGGTCGATGTTATAGAAAATTTTGGTCACTGGCCAGAAAAGGTGGATTCCTGTTCCCTTTCAAATGCAACATTCAAACATTCCTAATGGATTATTTATCTTTAAGAACCATGAATTCTGGTTCTTGAAGCACTCAAGTGACTGCAATCTTATAAAATCTGGTGGCCATGACAGTTCCGTGTCTTTTTTCAATCAGATATACTTTATCAGTATTCCCGCTTATTTGCTGTTGTAGTGTCGCAAAACCTTACAAACTGTACAAATTCTTTTGAATAGTATCTTTTGGGAAAAAAGGTTAAGTGTGTTTATTTTGTGTGTGTGTGTGTGCTAACTCTTGCAGTCTTGTGGTTGTGGAAGCTGAGACTTGCCCTTCCAGAGGTCTAGCACACTTGTATTTGTGTAAAATGTCAGTTTTACTGTTTGTTTATTTGTTTTCATGTATTGCTGTGCATTTTCTGTGTTGTTTTTATCCACAGGAAGCACAAGTTCGCGTATTGCAGCTGTATTATTGACTCCCTGGTTATTCTCAGGTAATCTGGAGATAGTCCTGACACAGTCTCAAAAACAACCTGCTTATTTTTATAAGCTTCCTGGCTGTCTGTATGTGGTAAAAAAAAAAAAAAAAAACTTCTGTGACTGTACTGTTTTTACCTGGCGGTACTACACACCCTGATTGATCTTGTGGTTTCTGTGTCAACATCGACACCTATCGAGACTTGAATTTTGTCAACACTTGCTGCCGTGTATCTCAACAATGCTCTCGCTCTTGAGAGGTTGCCAGTCCCAGGTGGTGTTTAGAGTAGTGCCCCAGGGCAAGCCCCAGGGAGAGTGAGAGGAGAGAGTGATCTAGTGAAAACCTGAGGGTAGCAAAGAGAAGGGGGTGTGAGGGGCTTGAAACGTCTTCCCCCAGACAGAGGACCACTTCTCCCTTGAGATCTTCCTCCTCCCCTCCACACAAGAATAAGAGGAGGGTACACAAATTCCGGTTGTGAAAAGCTAAAAAAACTCTGTTGGCTGGCAGGAAGAAACCTTGAGAGGAACCCAGCTTAAAAAGGGAGCCCATCCTGGCCGGCACTAGGAGCTGAATTAAATAATTTAATGTCATAATGTGTGATGCCCTCCGGTAGAGGAGTTCCAAAACATTGCAATATCTGGAGGAGAGGGGTGGGGGCCCTGATGGTTGGAGTCCAGCCTAATGGTCCACTGGTAGCTGTGGTGAAAGTGATGCAGTCCTGCAGGATGCCTCACGTGATTGCTCGAAAGAGAGAGATAGCACATTGTTAATGCTTACCTATGAAAGCAGGATGATCTTAAATTAAGTAATTTTAAAATTTTAAAAGTGAAACTTTATAAGTGGTCACAGCTACATATATATATGGCAGCATACAAAGAGGGTGAGTGCCAGGAACGACACATGGTCCGAACCCACCCCACCCCACCAAAGGCAGAACCCAGCCAACTAGAGGGGAACCACCAATGATGGTGTGACAACAGGAATGGTTCTTATCACCAAAAATTTCTAATAGCCATAGTCCCTTCACTGTCACAGTCCCCTTATTGACTATATGCAAGTTTAAATAGATACGTCTTTAATGAGACTGTTTCCCATTCCCGCACTAATTTTGGGAGGCTATTCCATAGTTTTGGAGCTCTATATGCAAATGCTCTTCCTCCAGATTTTGATTTGGTTATTCTTGGTTTATATAGATTCCCAGCCTCTTGTGAGCGAAGTAATCTAGATGGAACATACGGGACTATAATGTTTGTTAGATACGAGGGAGCTAGCCCATTTACAGCCTTAAAAGTTAACAAAGTAACTTAAAATCAGTATTGAACTGCCTAAGAATGAACTTGGAGATTCCTTATTGTACAGCTGGGTGCGATGATAATGATTATAATCATTACATGCATGGTATGAGTGGTATCACTCTGCTCGTGTAGAGCCACAACAGATTTGGTATACTTACCCATTAGTGATGGTTCATATTTTGTATTTAAAAGAAAGAAAAAATATATATATTCAGAAGAAAAAATAATACATTGTTCTCCACATTTTATAAGATTTTGATCACATGATACCAAATGCTCTTGCTTGATTTGACATAACTGCTCCGAATTATTGGTTCTTAAAGGAAAATCACCAATTAATGATTTCAATATTTCTAGCAACCAATGGCTGATACAGCTTTTCAAACCAGCTCATACACAGGAGTTCTCTCAGATAGGAATGATTTTGCCATTTTTCTGTGATTATAATCATAGAAATGGGACTATTGCTGAGGCTTTGCTACCATCTAGTGGTGTAAATCACACTGTACACCACAGGATATATTGTTCCAGAGAGGTTTCAAACGGACTAGCATTCTTGGTAAAAGGACCTTATGAGCTAATGGTTATTTCTGACTTTTGCAGTACTACATGTTGGGACTACTGAATTAAGCCTTGAAGTCTAAATTACTTTGGCAAAATGCAAGTGAATGCAAACCCGTAATCAATTAAATCAAATTATCTTAACATATTAACCTATTATTTTATGTATTATTCATTTTAGTAATTGTTTTTATAATATGAATCTAACCAAATTTTCTCAAACAAGAGCATATTATAACTCAATATAGATGTATAAAGTCTCCCAAGTGGATAAAGGTGCCCCTTGACTGTCCTTGGAGCTGCAGTTCTCTAGTTTGCATTCAGCTTATGTAATTCACCGGCGCACCATCAGCATAGTGTCGCATAAGGTCTGGTGGGTTAAATCTGCAGGGCCAGTGCGACTTCTTAACAAGAAAAAGTGAATGTCATGTACTTTTGTACATACCTAACTGTGACCGTGATGGGAAACCTTTCCCCCCCACTGAACAACTGTTACAAAACTTGCATACTTAGAAAACACGTTTTTAAGTGGTCACTACTTGAAACTACATACATACATACATACATACATACATATATATGTATGTATGTATATATATATATATATATATATATATATATATATACACACACACACACACACCAACTAAATAACCTGAAAGCAAATTAATACATCGGCATGCACATGGGATTTTTTAAGTCTAAATTAAGCTGACATTGCTGTGCTAGATGAATGCTGGATATATCCATAAAATATATGTCAAACTATTAAACAATGTTTTATTGTTTTTTTTTTTCAATTAAACTTTTTACAATTAACTATGAACAGGCAAAAAAAAAATATTCATACAATGATTGCTTGTAACAATATCATATTTGTGCACCAATGTTTCCTGTGTAACATTCTAGGGAACAATACTAATGAATTTGCTAATTCTTTGGCATGGAGCAGTGTGATGGCCTCTTGTATGCATCAAGAGCAAACTTACAAGGGAGAGTAACTGAATACAACATTGGTTCAACAGGACTCGGAACGACAATAGACCTACTCCATCCATTGAAGACAAAGTCTTTCTAAAGACTATGGACAAGGAGGTCTTCAAAGATGAATCGAACAGCTGGGTTGCTCCCCTCCCCTTCAGAGTGCCCAGACAGCTTCTTCCCAACAACCGTGAGCAAGTCCTCACCTGTCTCGTCTCTTTACGTCGCAGCCTGGACAGAAAGCCTGAAATGAAAGAGCAGTTCATCGCCTTCATGGGAAAGATCTTCGTGAACAACCACGCTGAGCCAACACCTCCACTGAGAGAGAACCAGGAGTGTTGGTTTCTACCCGACTTTTGGAGTCTATCACCCACAAAAGCCTGGACAAATCAGGGTGGTCGTTGATTCCAGCACGAAGCAGTGTGGTATTTCTCTCAATGACGTGTTACTCACAGGGCCAGATTTAAATAAGAGCCTCCTGGGAGTCCTTATACGCTTCAGGAAGGAGCCAGTGGCAATCACAGCCAACATCCAACAGATGTTTCATTGTTTCCTCGTCCTACAAGATCACAGAGACTACCTCAGGTTTCTGTGGTTCAGGGACAATGACATCACCAAGGACATCACTGAGTTCAGGATGAAAGTTCATGTTTTCGGCAATAGCTCCTCGCCTGCCATTGCCACTTATGGGTTGAGGCGAGCTGCTCAGTAAGGCGCGCGCGAATATGATGTAGATACGCAAAGGTTCGTAGAGCGACATTTCTATGTCGATGATGGGCTCATCTCCCTGCCCACCACTACAAAGGCAATCGATCTCCTGAGAAGGACTCAAGCATCACTAGCTGACTCAAACCTACGCCTACATATGATCGCTTCAAACAGTGTTGAAGTGATGAGAGCCTTTCAACCAGAGGACCACACTAAGAGCATAAAGAACTTAGACCTTGGTGGAGAAATCACACCAGTACAGAGAAGTCTAGGACTGTGCTGGGAAGTAGCAAAGGATACATTCACCTTTGAAGTATCGGTCAAAGAGAATCCATTCACACGGCGCAGGGTCCTGTCTACAGTAAACAGTCTCTTCGACCCTCTTGGTCTGGTAGCTCCAATAACCATACAGGGAAGGGCTCTACTGCGGGGATTAACCATGAACACAAGAGATTGGGATACATTACTTACGGAGGAGATGCAGAAGGAATGGGAAGTATGGAGGGATTCCCTTCAAGATTTGGAGCAGCTTCACATTCCGCACCCCTATACTTCCCATTCACTCTAAAAAGTTAAACGCACAGAACTATGTGTGTTTTCAGATGCCTCCACCAAGGCCATTGGTGCAGTAGCTTCTTTAAGAGCTATCAACAAATATAGGGAAAACTGATGTGGGTTTCATTCTGGGAAAAGCCAAAGTAGCCCCCCAGTCTGAGCCTACGATTCCCCGGCTTGAACTATGCGCTGCAGTGCTTGCAGTAGAAATGGCAGAGCTCATCCAAGATGAGATAGATCTCAAACCAGACGCTGTCCACTTTTACTGCGACAGCAAAGTAGTCCTTGGGTACATATACGACGAAACAAAACGCTTCTATGTGTATGTGCACAACAGAGTCCAGCGCATCCGTCAGTCTACATGACCGGAGCAATGGCACTACGTGCCTACTGAGCATAATCCTGCCGACCATGCATCCAGGTCAGTCCCAGCATCTCTCCTCGCCAAAACTACGTGGCTCACTGGTCCGGTCTTCCTTTACAAGCCTTCTGAGAGTCATCCAGAAAAACAGGACTCCAGTTAGTAAGTTAGTAAGTCCAGAGTTGGACGCAGAAATAGGTCTATGGATTGTTAGTGGTAAGAGGCTCATCAGCTCTGTTCTGCAAAAATGCGTTACCTGTCGTAAGCTCCAAGATGGAGGAACAAAACCCCCAGAATGCCTCAGTACATCCCCTCCCTTTACATATGTTGGATTTGATGTCTTCGGCCTGTGGAACATCACTGCACGCAGAACAAGAAGAGGTCAGGCACAAAATAAACGCTGGGCAGTGATGTTTACTTGTATGAGCACTAGAGCGGTGCACATTGAAGTTATAGAGTCCATGGACACCTCAAGCTGCATCAATGCACTCAGACGCTTCTTTGCTATACGTGGGCCAGCTAAACAACTTAGGTCAGATAATGGAACAAACTTTGTCAGAGCCAGCAATGAGCTGGGACTAAGTAAGGATTCACAACTGACGCTTAGTGTCCAAAGGTACCTTAGTGGACAGGGCTCCACATGGGAATTCAACCCTCCCCACTCCTCGCATACGGGAGGAGTCTGGGAACGCGTGATTGGAATGGCACGCAGAATCCTTGACTCCAAGCTGCTACAGGAACCCACACACCTTTCACACAAAGTCCTGTGCACACTCATGGCTGAGGTCCCCGCCATCATGAATTCCAGACCTCTTGTTCCAGTCTCTACAGATCCTGATTCGCCATTCATCTTAACCCCTGCGATGCTACTCACTCAGAAGGTTGGTGCAACCCCTCCCCCTCCCAGTGACTTCACTGGTAAGGATCTCTTCAGGAGCCAATGGAGACAAGTGCAGAGCCTCGCCAACAAATTCTGGTCTCGTTGGAGGGGAGAGTACCTCACAACCTTGCAGAGTCGAAGAAAATGGAACGAAACACGCCGCAATCTTCAGGATGGAGACCTTGTGCTGTTAAAGGATAGTCAAGTTCCTCGTAATGAGTGGCCCATGGCACTCGTTACTTCCGCGTTCTGCCCTGCATTTAATTGTAGGTCTCTTTGCCGTTGTTGGCGCCCTCTGGTGGCCCTTTTTTTACATATAATATAGTGAGAATGTTACCCATAGTTATCTATGCTTCTTTCTCTATTGAGATAGTAAGTAGGAAGTGTTTATGCAGTTACAATATACAGTTTGCTGCACGGTCAGATGTTTTCCCCTTGAATCTAAAGCCATCCGTTGTTTTTGTGCCCCGTGCAAGCATTGCCTGTAAGTATTATTGTACTTTTTGTGTATGTCTTGCAATATAAAGGGATATTCTATTCTTATGTTTGTTTGAATAGTATGTTGATTAATGTGCTACGTAGGTGGACATCCCTGTTAGCCTACCCAGTTGCGTGAATGCAAACTTTCTTCTGTCGATGGTACTTTCAAGTAATAAATATATTGTTGTACACAAATATTATTCTTACAAAGCCTTTTTAGATAGCTGTGTTATGTGCGTAATGTGTTTTTACAATTTACCAGCTATATTTTGACTGCTTTCTGTATTTTATTTTGTAGTTTCACTCCTTATTCATGTTACATGGTACTTGAGTCTCTGATTTCCATTACACGAGAGTAGATGTTAAAACTTCATGCTGATTTGAACTCGGCTCTTGCCAAGATAAGCACAAACTAAGACGTAGCTTCAAAGTAAACTAATGTGATCTTAAACTAAAGAAATCTATTTCCTGACTCTGATGTCATCAGTGAATGGAGTTTGGCTGGCTGTCTAATTTTGTTTAGTTACACCTTAAGGAGGACAGTACATCCATCAATCAATCAATTTATTTTTATATAGCGCTTTTCACATGTTTCCATGTCACAAAGATACTTTACATACAGAAAAATACAATATTTCCCAGGCCTGACCCCCCAAAAGCATGCCAGTGACAACAGTGGCAAGAAAAAAACTCCCTAGGCTGGCAGGAAGAAACCTCCAGGCTTAATGGGGGAGCCCATCCTCTGCTGGCCGGTACTAGGAAAAGCTGGAATTTGCAGGTTTGGCTTGTTCATGAGCATCTCCCTTTAGCTTCACCGGCACCTGCAGCCTTGCAATACTGTCGAGAGGGACCTCTTGTGCAGACATTGTAGCCTGCTCAATTACTTTGTGGTTACTTTGAAATCAACTGCTTATTCTACACAGAGGCACACTATTGATGATTATTTCAGCAGATAAATATTCTTACAAAGAGGTACAAGATATTCAATATTATATATATATATATATATATATATATATATATACAGTGGGGAGAACAAGTATTTGATACACTGCCAATTTTGCAGGTTTTCCCACTTACAAAGCATGTAGAGGTC
>JAOYSI010004642.1:0-14142 GCA_025775065.1 Hiodon alosoides
TTATGTCTAGTAAGGATCCTAGCAGCTGCATTCTGAACAACTTGTAATGCATGTGTGGCTGTATTTGAGCCACCTGATAATATAGCATTACAATAATCAAGTCTGGAAGTAACAAAAGCATGGATTCATTTCTCTGCATCCTGAACACCTAAAAAATGTCTAATCTTAGCAATGTTTCTCAAGTGGTAGAATGCTATTCTGGCAATATCTTTAGTATGACGGTCAAAAGAAAGTTCTGGATCAATTGTAACTCCCAGGTCTTTAACCAATACACGCTGTTCTATCATCTTTCCATCTAATTCCAGCACATAATCACTGAGCCTTGTACGATGGCCTTTTTGGCCCAGGATGATCATTTCAGAATTCAACAATAGGAAATTAGAGGACATCCAATCTCTTACATCATTCAAGCAAAGCTCTAATCTAGCCAACGGAAAATCCTCACCTGGGCTCCCTGACAAATATAACTGTGTGTCATACGCATAACAATGAAAGTTGATTTTGTGCTTACGAATAATAATCACCAAGGGGTAGCATGTACAAAGAGAATAGAAGCGGGCCTAACACCGAACCTTGTGGTACTCCTTATCTAACCGGAAACAAATTAGATGAGTCTTCCCAACTTTTAACAAACTGAAATCTATTTGTCAAATATGACCTCAACCAAGATAGAGCAGTCCCTTTTATGCCTACATGGGTATCAAGTCTTTTTAAGAGGATATGGTGATCTATAGTATCAAATGCAGCAATTAAATCAAGCAGTACTAGAACAGACACCAAGTTATTATCAGATGCCATTAGTATATCATTTACAGCCCAAACAAGTGCTGTCTCAGTACTATGTCCTGTTCGAAAACCTGACTGAAATGTTTCTAACATATTATTAGAGTTTAGAAATTCCAATAACTGCTGGGCTACTACTTTCTCCAATATTTTATTTAAAATTAGACACAGGCCTAAAGTTCTTAATATCCTGAATATCATCAATCGTGTTCAGCGGCTCTAACATATTAAGGAATAGGGAATATGAGAAACGTTTCTTGCGATTGTCTTTCAGTCTGAAACAGAGCAACCACACATGACAAGTTGATTCCTTAGCCTCGCGCATAGACATATAACGTGTACCCTTCAGTCACCTTACAGCCACTATAGGCTGATCTAGAGATGGGCAAATAGGGGATTTCCTGTAGAGGAAAATGCATTTTCTATTTTAGAGACCTCTCTTCTAAACTCGTCTGTACAGACAAACACAGACCCAGATATGAAAAAATGTCCAATAAAATTTATTGGAATTCAATACTTGTTTAACTCATACACGAGCAAAATTTTATTTAAACAACAGATCAACACATCTGCACATATTTACACTTTCTTAGATGTAACAAAATATCAATATAACTCTACTGGGCAGTGTACCCCTTCAGCTGATGTTTGAATAGATACATAGTTGGCTCTTTGTGTTAGTCAAAATCAGTGTGCCATGACCCATTACAAAGCCGCCAGCTCCCTTTAAAACACTACACATTCTCAAAAGCCCATTCTTAAAAATGGTTTTGTATCTTTTGTTTGTTGTTCTCCCTCAAAGTATAAAGTGCATTCCGGGAAGTTGTGTACAACCAATTTCTATTAAAAAAAGTAAGTATGAAAAATATATATGAGAATAAGACTAAAACAAAACAGTAACACGAATAAGGTGAATAGGTAGTTGCTTTTTTGAAATTGAAATTATCTAAAATTTTATCAATTCTGTTAGAAGTATACTGTAACTGATTGACAAGTGCATTAATGAGTTCATGATCTGCAGCTCATGAATAGCTAGGTCACCCGACATCAAGTCAACTTCAACTTAACTGTATTTGCACATATATTTAGAACTTGATTATAATTGGTCAGTACGTAACTTTAAAGTTTTATTTAAACCAGGCGCGTGGATTTCAATCTATAGTTCAAAGTCCCTAAAAGCTCAATAACTTAAGACTTCTTAATATTTATTTTATATTTGATGCTCTGCTATAACAGTACGGTACTGTTCAGGTACAAGGGGGAAACTATTCTACAACCCAAGTTGTTAATTAAAGGAAAAAAGGGTTGAAATATACAACATTTGAGATATTACTGTGATAAAATAGAATATAGTTCTATGTTTATACAACTTGTGAATTTCAGTGGAACTTTTAAAATACATTTTCAGTTCTTCACACAAGTCCACTGTGGTGTATACATTTGGCCTGCATTGATAAAAGCATCTGGTATTGTTCTGAAACCAAACTAATGAGCTGGTCTGGTAATGTTCTGAACCAAACTAGTGAGTTGCTCTGGTAATGGTCTGAAATCAAACTAAAAAGCTGCTCTGGAAATGGTCTGAACCAAACTAATGAGCTTCTCTGGTAATGTTCTGAAACCAAAATAATGAGTCGCTCTGTTAATCTCCTGATACCAAACTAATGAGCTGCTTTGGTAATGTTCTGAACCAAACTAGTGAGTTGCTCTGGTTATGTTCTGAACCCAAACTAAAAAGCAGCTCTGCTAATGTTCTGAGCCAAACTAATGAGCTGCTCTGGTAATGTTCTGAACCCAAACTAATGAGTTGCTCTGGAAATGTTCTGAGAGCCAACTAAAAAGCTGCTCTGGTAATGTTCTGAAACTAAACTAATGAGTTGCTCTGGTAATGTTGAGACCAAACTAATGAGGTGCTCTTCCCCATCAATTAGAAAAAGGAGGGAACGTTTGTGATTTAAACTAAAAACCTCTTCATCCAACTTGTGTCCTTCAGCAAGCCATTTAATTGAGGTCTGCATATGTCCACAAGCAAACGCATGTAGCCTGACTCTTCAGATCGGATGTAGACTGATATCTGATATCTAAAGAGATAGGAACAAAAGGGCCAAAGTAAAAATAAGTTTACATATGGGGAGAAGGCTTTGTTCATCAGTAATGAACATAGCAGCTTAGGTCAGTGAATCTGATACTCTCCAAACAGACATCAGTGTATGTGTGTGCGTTTAAAAAAAATTAATCATATTAAAAGAACCCCATAACTGTTTAAAAGTGCTAAAAGTATATGTGTTGAGTAGCTCCTAGGAAAGAATGCATGATCTGTGTGCATTTACGTTAGTGTACAGAAACTCATATCCATACAACTGGTTAGTAAAAAGTAAAAAGAACCTAAATTAAGCATTGAATTGGTCAAAAAATATGGTAAACTTATACAGACACAAATGCACCATTGAGAAGATTAGAGGGAGGGTTTGGTGCGGTAAAGTGAAAGATAGACTACTGACTGTACATATTTCATAATTAATATCTGAGTATATAAACTAGATGCATTCTGAAGAAAATAGGAGTGGAAGATAAAATAAATAAAAATTATGGTTTAATGCATCAAAACTCAATATTTTGCAGCACCAACGAACCATGCAGTTAGCATCGTTGGGTGTACTTCACAATGGGACTTTTTTTGCAATCTCAGTCAACATTTCCTAGCATTACATGGGACAACAGGGAAAATGCACAAGCACATTGGTTGGTCTTAAAAGTGGGCATATAATGAAATTATACATTAATTGAATTTGCCTTATTGCATTTGCTTGATGTGGGTCACAATACTGGCCAACTTTGTTTAAACCACAGCAGTAGTTTCCCCAGCCAACTTCTTGGCAAAATAAGAGGCTAATCTTATCCCCATACTTGTTTTGGGGCAAATTCTTGATGGTGAAACAATGGAGGGGTAACCCATAAAAACTCAGCTACCAAATAGCTCTTTGTTTATGTGTACAACATTCCTCTTCTTTAAAAAAAAAAAAAAAAACTTCTTTATAGTAAAATAAATGTAATCTAATGGATGTTCTTAAATATGTGGTACAATTTAGAGAACAGCCATTTTAATACAATAATACTTTCCAAAATACACATTCACATTACTGTCATGGCAACTGGTCCAAGGTACAGGTGTCATCAAAATGCTTAAAGGAGGGTTCCTAACGAAAACACTTATTTTTTGGCAAGATCAAATTTAAAATTCAGCCTCTGCGAGACCAAATAAATGCAGATTTCCGTCTCTGAGTGGTGCCCTCAGATAAAGAATGATGATCAGTCTATATTCATTATCAATCTGTATATGTACCTGCCTCATCCAGAGAGGGGAACAATTATTTCCGCTGTCTGAAAGCGATTCAGACCATGTTTTCATTCAACAGAGAGCACGGGATGTCTGAGACGCCCAATGTGAACCACAGCATGATGGCAGAAAGCGTTAAAAAACAATCGACTCAGACAGGCTACAACCATATAGCCGGAAAACTACAGGATGCAGTGTCGTTTGGGTATTTGACGGGTGCACTGGAAAACCCTGACAAACTACATTACCCAGATACCTTATTCTAAGCGACAGGCCACATGACTTGTCGGAAAGGTGCTGTTTTAATTGAAGCGCTGACCGATAGAAGAAAGAATAACTAAATCCACTGTTCACATGGTTGAGTTTGGAGATCTGCATTTGAGAGTTACGCTAGAGTGCTGCTCAGTGATGAAAGGCCTAATCCAGGCCAAGTGTCTGTGGCCAAACAGCTTGCCCCAGAAGGTCACCTGACCACAGGAGCTGAGGAACATCACTCTAGGAGCTTGACGTCCCAGTGCCACAGAACGAACGCCGCACAATTCCTCGGCGGTGCCACCAAGGTCTTCCTCGCCGCACACACAAAACCAGAGTAGTCTCACATTGATTTTCACAGGGTAGAGGAGAGTTGTCTGAGGTTCGAATAGAGACCCAGAGAGTAGCAACAGGGTAGTCCTGGAAGAGATTGATCGATTATAATGTGGGCGTAACTGTGGAGTTGTTCCACTTTTCCTTTCCAGTGAAATAAAGTAGATAAATAAATACTAGACTCAGATGAACATGTCAATGACAGTCAAAAGGGACATGCTGAATAGGGAGCCCATTCCTGGATTTTGGTAACTGACAGAAGCGCTCACTAAGACCGAATGCCCCGAATTTACCGATGCTGGGCCCAGAGGCACTCAATACGTTAATGCAGTGCATACACGTAGAGTTGCGTTTCTTACCGAAGCATTTTGACAGTGATCTTTTTTTTTTGACAGATCAGCACTGCGGTTCCTCTTCATGGATTAAAAACCATTGTGCTTGAGTCTTTCTGTGTGTCACTATAGTAACTATTCAAGTTTTAATCCAGCAGCCCAGAACTACAGAAGCTGGACATTTCTGAGTGACATTTCTGCATTACGTATGGACTGAACCATCCAGGACATTTAATGTGGACAGCACAAATATACTGCACCATAATTTCAAAGACAGGCTGAATGGAATTTCAGCATTACGTAACGGACCAAACCATCCAGGACACTTCCTTATCTGATACCCAGAAACATTCCTTACAGTCACCGCCCTGTAGGAGTAGGATTAAGAGACTTGGGGGAGACAAATAAGGATTACGCCAAAACAGGGAATTAGAAATCTTAAGAAAGGCATTTCTGGCATTGCTTAATTTTCACAAATGTTTTATTCTGTTTAATTTTAAAAGCCCAACATGGCAGAGTGAAAAAAAATGTATCATTTAGCATGAAGAGCATGGGACACAGGTAACTTTTTGGCTTCCCGAGACTCCCACAAGAGCTGATACCCAGGTTGTACCGATGCCCCTGACACTCTGAGCCCTTGGACCCTCGGACAGGGTCTTGCCATTCTGAGGAAGTAGTATTTTAATTATAAATGTTACTTGTTGAATGGCAGCTCAGTTTTTTCTATATTCATGAACACTGTGGGAGAGCTAATCTGAATATTCCAGGGTAAACCACATGGGGGCCACATTGAACTGCTTTACAATGATTGAGCTTCAGTGGGGCGCTCCGATTCTTCTCACTTTGCTTGGTGAGGTCGATTGCTGCTCAAAATTTATGGTCCTTCACATACTTAAGCCACTTCCTTGGCTCTCCGGTTGAGTGCATCGATCGCTTTCAGTGCCACGATGTCCTTGAGGAGCAGGTTCAATGTATGAGCAGCACAGCCAATGGGTGTGATGCAAGGGTAGGCATCCTCTACTTTAGACCGATCAGCCGTCAAGTTCGCATTGGTTATCTGTCACCAGTGCAAATACCTTCTGAGGTCCAAGGTCATTGATGACCACTTTCAGCTCATTCACAATGCAGGGACCCATGTGTCTGTTGTCCCTTTGTGTTGGTGCTCTTTTAGAATAGTGGTTGAGGAGTGGAGATTAAGTAGTTTACCATTCCTTGCCCACGTACATTCCACCACCCATCAGATACGATAGCAATGCAGTCTGCTTTCTCTATGGTTTGCTTGACCCTCACTTGAACTCTGCATCCAGAAAATGAGAAGATAAAGCATGGGGAGGTGTGTATGCGGGACGAAGAACATTCATCTCCATCAACATACAGTGCTGGTGAGCATCAGAGGTGAGCCACACTGTAACATTGGAGCAAGACCCAAAGATCCTCAGTCCAGGAGGACCACGAGCTGTTGCCGTTTCACTTGGAACAGAAGCAGAGGGACTCTTGTCTGGGGTTGCTTGTAGGGAGCTCTGAGGGAACTATGCACAATTGGACAGATGATTCCGTGTCTTTGTGGTATTCTGACAAACGACTTGGCACAGTGTTTGCAAAAGTCCGCAGTTCTTCCTTCCTTCTGGCTGTGGTGAAATGTCTCCACACACGTGTCACTGTCCCGTAAAGATGAGAAGAAAAAGATGAAAAGTGAAAACCTAATGTACTGCCTTCTACTCGGGCTGTGGGGAAATGTCTCCACACACGAGAGTGCTAGTTAACTGAAATATCATGTAATAAAATATATTCATCCGAGTAATTTAATCAAAACTTACCCGAACGCATGTAGTCCTTGGCTCAACCACAGCAGTAGTGTGGGCTCAAAAGCACTGCGAGAGTCTGCTGTAAATGTGATGGACTTGTGCACTGTGCACGCAGAGGGTTGTGATACTACCGGATTCCTAACCAATCACAACATGCCACAAAACCTAGAGTTTCCTTATTGAGCGTTTTTCCCAGAACGTCTCTGGACCTTAGCAGTCCTAGTCACGGAGGTTTTACTGAAACGTCTCCGGGCCTTAACAGCCCTAGTCGTGGAGGTTTTACCGAAATGTCTCCAGGCCTTAACAGCCCTAGCCATGGAGGTTTTACCGAAATGTTTATGGGACTTATCAGCCCTTGCTTAACAGCTCGGCTACAACACAGCGTAGAGCGACCCACAAGCATAAATTAATTTATTTACATGTGTAACCCTTTCAGTTTAGGGCAGCTACAGTAGTGCCTGTACATGGGTGTAGTAGGCTAATACGGCACAGAACATTTTAAGGAATAATTGCAGATCATACAGAGTTAATACAGAGCACAGGGTGGTGCAATAAATCAGGTGGCTAGGTGCAGATTATGCTCGCAGATTTAAGATAAACAGAATCACAGGGATTATAAAAGAGCGTAGGTGAAGATCGTAACTAGAATTAGACGAGGGTGGTGCTCAGATTCACATGTCAGGGTACTCCACTGTGAGGGTGGGGGACTGGAGTACAATGGATTTCTTCGCTAACAAGTTTTCTGTTGGTTTTTTTCCTATCTTTGTTATAGTCCAAAAGAGAGCTGATCAAGCGAAAAGTGTAGGCCCTGCATTAGAGCCTAATGATTCAATACCATCACCTTTACAGCGAGTGGAATCGAGACGCAGCCACTTTTCACAGTTACCCAAGTACACTTGACAGAAAGCAGCTAAAGCACAGCCTACAGGAAGACGCTGCTCGGCTACCAGGAAAAAGGCTGTGCCAAGACAAATAGCTAACCTGGCGCTCACACAGAAGAACAGTGTACCCATACTGCAGCCCTGATTAAGTCTGGGGAGTGATCGGCAGGGGAACTCGTCCAGGGAGAGTGACCTTGAGACCACGCAAAAACCAAACAAACAGAAAGAGCAACGTGACAAAGCTTACCTCTCAAATAAACACCTGGCTGTGTTTGCCAAGTATGAATATTTACATTATCAGCAAAACACAAAGAATTGTCGACATGACTAACTGTGCACTGAACAGCCCTTGCTGCAGAGGCTAGGTGGTCTGCTCCAGCCAGGCCAAACCCAATAACGTACTGCCTGCGATGGTGTAGCTCTCCACTGCCTCAGGAAGGGGTCCCACGTTGTGAATTGTCCTCGGCGCCGGGTCCAGCACCACCGAGCTCTGGGTCACCACGGCCGCCCTGGCTCCCGGCACCACCGAGCTCTGGGTCACCATGGCCTCACCGGCTCCCGGCACCAGATTGACGGGCGGCGCCCTGACGGCGGCCTCATAGTCAGGAGGAACGTCGTCCATGCAGTCGGCGTTGGGCTGGAAACAGACAAAACACAGGCCGTGTGATCAATCCCACCGTGGCATCTGACAGACAGCAGCTGCTCATGCCCAATGTTCCAACCTCTGAACTGACAGGCTATTGACATCAACAAACTGCATGCAGTGTGTCCTCATGCCTTTTCCACAAGCCTGAAACACATCGGCCTTACTGAACTTGCATGCCAAAAACATGTTTTTCTTAACTGATCAAGAAGATATAAAAACATGACTTTGCATCATTTTCTTTTAAATATTGATAATTATGATCGTTATTAGCTATTTTTCTTTCATTTATAGTCAAGTATATTTTAAGCTTGAAAACTTCCCCTGATGTGCTTATTGGCTAGATTTTGGCGATGGCCACTAAACAACCAATCTATGTCACTGACCAATCGACAGACACGGTGACCAATAGATGGAGCTGACACTTACAGGGATGCCCAGGGCTTTGAGAATGTTCATCTTGCACATGGGACAAGTTCGGTGATCCAGGAGCCAGGGGTCAACACAGTTCTTGTGGAAGACATGTCTGTACAAAACAAAATGTCCACGAGCATTAGCCAAAGTATCTCCAAATGCAAGGTGTTTTGCGAGCTTTTTCTGCACTGTTTTGTAACAGTGGTTATCGTGTGACCAAAAAGCTGTAAGAGGATATAACAAGGTTTAATGCGTTTGTCCTGAACTCATGAGCTCAAATTCCAGTTATTAGATGCAGAGCAGAAATTGTCCTGAAACAGTTACCACAGCTGTTTGTTACCGACATTCTTCTGTGGGGTCGGTTGAACGTAGGGCTGGGAGTGCATGGTAAAGGCTACTGCTACTTTAGAGCCACTATCCCACAAAGCCCGGCTGTATTACGGCGAGCGTAGTGTAAAATGCTCGTCACCCCATGTTCCATTACCTATTGGTAACCGATATGGTTGTATCTTCCCGCCTTTTAAAGGTAAAGCGGTACTTGATAAGAACATCGCCCAATCCCCTGTAAATGTTCAGGAGGTGTCTAGGGAAACGGAGAAGTCGCACACCTGCAGGGTAAGATTCTAACAACGTCGTGCATTTTGTAGCCTTCGATGCAGACCGCACAGTTGTCAAAATCGGACTCGGTTTCCTGAAACACAAATGGTGTGCTTTTAGTTTTTTAGTTTTTAAGCCAATATCAGTATCCGTTTAGAACTTCAGTTCCCAGATTCAATACAAAAAACCAGAATCCCACGAAGACAATTTGAAGGCGCACAAGGGTACTGCCTACCGTGTCTCCTTTCCTGAGTGTCCGCACTTGTAGCTTACCAATGGCTTTCTTGGCAGCCTCTCCCAGGCGCCTCTGAAACCACAAAGGGAACGCAGTCAGTAATATGGGGCCCGCTGTCTCCAAGGCCACACGTCCAACTCACCAGTGCTGATCAGACGCACACGCACCGCACCAGCGGATAACTACTGCTATGCATGCAGTGCAAACTATTTCCCATGGCAAAAGGCACAGTGAAAAACAAAGCGTGATTAATTATGGCTATTTAGCAAACTACATACACTTTAAGAACAGTAATATTATGCAACTAAAGATGGTAAGTTAGAGTTCTACTTCCTTTAGCAAGAACACAAAACAACTTACATCTTGATTGTGGTGAGGATGTACATAAAGAAATATAAGATCCTTAAATCGACATATGGCAAGAGTCTGACTGAAAGTAATGCAAAAAAAAAAAGCCATGTGTCATTGTGGCGCTACAACACTAGTAATAAAGCCATGTGTCATTGTTTTCCACTTAAACGCACATGTAAATTTCAATGCTGCAACTGGTGTTGACAGTTAAAAAATGGGAAATTTGAATGCCAGACTTGAATTCATTGTGACTGGATTACTATTAGACTATAATTAAGTCCCAGTGAGAGTGAGCCCATTTACCACAGCAAAAGGACATTAATCATGGTTTCTGATACTGTGCTGTCGAAGCACACTTCGTCCCAACCTTGATTTGGCAGATACAGGGTATTAAAGAGGCGAAAACAGGACAATTTGCCATTTAATGATCTAATTCCAGTGGCATCCCATTTTAACTTATTAAACATGATGGAGGTGTATAAACATTGTACCGATAGAAACGTCACTCTTGTGTGCTTAATCCTGCAGGAAAAGGCAGAGTCTGATGCAGTGCTTTATTGCCTGAAATACAACACCCAAACCCTTTCTATAGATCTCAGCAGCAGTTAGCCTAAAGCATTTATTGACCACTCAACACAGGAGGCTTGATTTCAAGGCCTCAGGCACACATGCAACTTTAAAAGCTTTGGAGACTGAGAAACCAGGAGCATTTTCATAAATCAGTTTATCCAAAGTTAGATATGAATGCTTACAAAAAAATGAATATAGAATATATAAAAAATATATTTTAGGCCTACATCTATACCGCTTCAACAGCCCCTTGTCTACAGCCCTGTCCACTGAAATAAAGGCTCCTGGTTGGCTACCTCCAGCACATGCAGAGATGAAACCTCCCATTGAAAGACACCTCAGAATGAAGACGTCAAACGGGTCTGTGCTCAGGTGAGCTGGAGTAGGCCCCTTTAGCCAGACAAGACCATTCCAACAAGGACTGAGTGAACTGTCGAGGTCTGCCTGGTGTCTGACACAGCGGAGTCAGTCCATGCCATGAACCTTTGGAATAGTTCAGGAAAATAACACTATTGACACTACACTAAAACTATTAAAGAGGAAGCCTAGAAACAAAAGCCTCTGGTCACAAGTCCGACAGCCAATCGGCCAAATAGTTAGTTAAACACCACGCCAGCGTTGAAGAAATGGCATTGCCACATAACCTCTGCCAAGTTAAATAAGCCCTAATGCAACCATATATTTGGTACAAAGTAATGATATGCATACTGCAATTTGGTTAAACAACAGGTATAAATATGGGTTGTGTCTATCCCAGCTTATATTCACCATGGAAAATAAGCACTTTAAAGTAAAACATTTTGATTTGCATTTCAACGCAGAATACGCTATTGCTTTGACAATCATTGTTATAAAAAAAGAAAGGGCTTGGTTAAGACTTGCAACAGTTAATGACTCATGAGTCATTACCAATGTCCTGAAATATTTCCCATATGTCACTGTGCAAATTGATTATTTGTGAAAAACCAGGAATGTACAGAGCAACAACAACTTGCATGGTTGCGTTGCAGGCCTGTTACTCCAGGATCTAAGCGGAGCTGACCAAGCCCGCTACCTGCCACCGCGCAGCACATACCTGGTTCCTGTCGCGCGCGTTGGCGTAGCGGAACCTCTGAATGTAGTAGAAGACCAACCAGGCCAGGGAGATGATCATCAGCACGATGAAGCTGATGGAGACGAAGACCACCGAGGTGCGGCTGACGTACTTCTGCAGGTTGCGCGTGCCGATGGTGATGTGCATGGTCACCGTCACGTTCTGCTCCAGCAGGGCTGTGACCTTCCGGCCCTTGTGTTCTGGTATCATGATGGCCACGATGTCCCCTGTGCCTGTGACCAGAGATGAGGGGGAAACCATTCACTATCCCTGACGTGGGGGCATCTGGTCTTCCACAAAAGCCACACCTGTTTAACTTCTCTAATGAGTCAAAAGGAAAAAGGCAGTGAGCTCCATGGTAAGAGTTGTTATGAGGAAACAACTCCTAGTTTGTGTTAGGAACGGGCTGGATTCACAGCACAAGAGCAGTAAGTGGAAAACCAGTTAGCTCTTTCATTAACTGGTCAACACAAATAGACCACAGCTCACATAGGTGCTTAATGACAGCGGACGCATTTAATGCCTGGATTAGCATTCTCAACCGAGCTTCATTGCTTTAGAAAAGCAGGCAATGTTATCTGACTGCTACAAGGGCTAACGACAGTGACCGTTTAATACACTCAGTCCAAGAGAACCGCAGGCCATAATTACACTCAGCATGGTAACGCGGGTCTAAATCTAAAAAAGTCGTTTCACAGAATTTAGCCATTAGGCAGTGAATTGTGGGTTACAAAGGCAGGTTACGGACTGTGTAATGACCCTACATAATCAAGACAGTGTGATGTATTCCTTTTTTTGAGGGCCAATCTTCTTCGGGGGCGCGACCCAGTTTAACACTGCGTACTTCAAACATCCTGAGCATGAAGAAAGGCTAGACCACCCCAGTCTTGAAAAATAACCCTGGTATCCCTGCTGCAGAGCACTATGGAGCGAGCGTGCACAACTAGGATAACTGAAACCCGCCCATCAATTAAGCCAATGGCCAGCCAGTGACTCCGATTACCTGACCAGCATGCAGGGGTGCCAAGCTGTGATGTGTGTGTGAGTCTAAGTCACAAGAATGTTTGACAACGTGCCAGAGCCTTTCAGTACCCACTGACTCAGGAGCAGTCTGTGACTCTGATCACCTGATGGACAGCAGAAGTTTGATCTGCCTTCTGATGGCACCGTTATAGGTGCCAAGCTGTGATCTGTGTGTGTGAGTCATATGCATGTAGACAACATGCCAGAGCCTTTCAGTATACAATGACTCATGAGCAGCCTGTCAGGAAGGGTCTCTCTCTAGTAGAGGTTTCCCTAAAGTTTACTTACTACAAAGAGAGTCAGCTAAAAACTTCCATTCAATGACATACACAGGTTACCCTCCCCCATGGGGCAGTTTGAGTAAGATCAAGGGCATGCCCGTCTCTCAAAACAGACTTGGCCATGGCCCCCACCGTTCCTTAAGAAGGGTTGTCTCACTGTTTCAGAAGACAGAATATATATATATATATATTATATAATATACAATTTTCCAAAATTACTGAGCAAGATAACAATTGGAACCATCAAGGATTCTTCGAAATCCCAAATTGACTTTGAAAACAATGCACCATATTTTTTTAAATTAAATTAAATAATTTCCGGGAGGCTGAGTTATCATAAAGAGGGTGGGACGGGGGAAAGGGAAGCTAACAAGGCAAGGTTTGGACGTCACTAATCTGCGTCGTGTCTGACAATGGCCTGGAATCTATATTTAAATGGCACAAGGATCTCGTGGCCCGGTCCCCTTGGAAACTGCACAGCGAGGTCCTGCAGCTTGCACACCACCAGGAGCGCTGAGCAAGCATCGGGCCACCTGACCGCACTGCACACTGCAGTACAGCAAGTGTAAACTATTCCCCCCTTCCCAGAATCCACGCTGTCAGGAAGTGGAGGCTGAGAAAGGCCAGAGGACCTGGCAATGGAGCAATGCTCTAGAGTCAACTTTTTTTTTAATCAAACAACATACACACATAATTACACAGCGGCTTTATGACTTAAGAAATAAGAATGGGGGGGGAAAAATTATTATCATTTAGTTATTACTTATAATACTGGAGATTTCTGCCACTTTGGTACACCCCAATGCAGGTGGGAACTGACAGTTCATTTACGAAGCAGATTAACAGTGAACTACTGAATCAGGTTTTTCGTTGGCAAATAAACATCTGGATGGGCATTTCTTCATCACAGTTGCAATCTTATCATGGGTACAATTTAATAATGTATAATACTATAGAGAAGAATAACCCGAGTATTTTACCTACAGTAAAACATGCATGCAGCCATAAGAGTAAATAATGTAGCATCGGAATTCATAAAGGAGAAGTCTAATTATATTTGATATAAAACACCACAAACAACCCATTCGCACCACATGTATGTGTGTGTATGTTTTGTGTATATAATATATACATACATATACATATACACACACATATACATACATACATATATATATATATATATATATATATATAAACACACACACAAACAGA
>JAOYSI010004644.1:0-14140 GCA_025775065.1 Hiodon alosoides
CATAAGCATGTGCTTCTTGTGCAGCGCAAACTCCAAAAGTTTGAGGGGTTTTTATCAGTCAAAGTAGCTGTAGTCCAAACCTCCAAACTCATTTTCTTAACGAGTGTGCTAAAACCTGACTCCAATTAGCTTTTTTGAGGTCATTAACTCAAGGGTTCACTTAATTTTTCCACTGCCATTTTGAATGTTGAATTAGTTATTATTCATGTTATTATTTTAGACACATTATATTTGTCAATACCCTTGACTTAGATGAAGATCAGATCACATTTTATGACATATTTATTCGGAAAACCATGAAACTCCAAAAGGTTCACATACTTTTTCTTGCCACTGTATATATATATATATCTTAAATGATATCTTCTATATCATCGTATTATTTCATTTTCAGTTATTGCATAATTTTTTCTCCTATTATCACCATGTAATATTATCGTTATAAATGCTGTTTGTGGATAATAATCCTGGGGTCTACAGATATCCCGACTAGACACTAACCCCACTTTGGAATTATTACTTTGAAAAAAAGCAGCTTATTGAGATGCTTTAAAAAGTTAGATTTGAATTATACAAATCGGTCGATTAACACATTTAGAGAATTTTGTAGAAGAGAACTGCATATGCTGTGTTGTATTGTGCCTAAAGTGTACCTGGTGTAGTTAATTCTAGCAATTATTTCTTTAAAAATCATCTGAAGTAGAGGCATCTATAGCCCTTTCTGGAGAAGCTAGCCTTGATAATACTACATAAATATACAAATGTACTGACCTTGACGCTGCATGTCAGTATTTGGCTGAAGTTACTGGGAGAAATAAGAAAAGCTGTGTATTAGAAGATGGAATCTCTTCACAAAAGGCATTTTATTTATTTATTTATTATTGTTGACAATGGACTACAGTCCACCCGAACTACAACAACTTCAATGGTGTTAATAAGTGTGTGCTACTCATTGTCAGCTTTTAAAATTGTTGACAATGTCAGGTGCAGGAAGACTCTAAGATATCAAGAACAATGAGGCTTAGTTGATGTAGAGGGTACTAAGCCCAGAAGCATTGGATGTGTAAAAGCATTGAACAGTCAAGACATGACCAGCCTCTTTGACGTCAAGTTTTAAGACGCTTAGGGGCTGCAGAAGGAAGAACTATTGAGCCTTGTCTCCCGTCCCTCACCCTTGGGATGAGGTTCGGTCTGTGTTTGATAGGCAGCAGGCTTCCTTCGCCTGCAACAGCCTGCTCCAGATCCCTATGTGCCCTAGGTTGTTCAGATGCCTCCACTCTCCCTATACCTTGCGCTCCGTAACAAAACAAAGAGGTGTAACTTGTTCTACCCACTACATGGCCTGATGCAGATGTTTAACCCCATGTGCATGTCTAACCAAGGTCCTCGAGCACTCAACCCAAGTTGGTATCGCTTTCGACCTTGGTTAGAGTACTCAGCGTAGCTAGATGCATGTTTCTGTTTCCCCTGTCGAAAGTTTGGAGCCACAGACGATAAAGACATCACCTTCACTAGGTGAGGTTTTAACAATTGGAAAATGGCACTAGAGTCTGACTGGGGATTCAACAAACATGCATCTAGCTATTGCCATATGCAAGCAACGTACTCATGGGCAGAAATGAGAAAGAAACTATTGCTCATTTGCTAGGTCCAAACCAGACTGAGAGGAACAGGTACCACATTAAAAGCATAGGAGAGACAGTCAGGTTCCTTGCTGTTAATGAGTTGCCCCTCCGTGGAACCTTTGAGAGCCCTCAGTCTAGGAATGATCATGATGATGTCTCTGCAGGGCTTTGCCTTGAGCTGTTTGAGTACACACTCACAAAGGATGCCAAACTTAGAGAGATAGCCAGTAGCATACCCCAGAATGCAAAATATACCTCTCACAATTTACAAAATTAGATTATTGAAACCCTGGGAAACTTAGTTGCTTCAAATTAAAAACCAATATGAACAAGCTGACACAAAGGGGTTTTGCATTAAGAGTGATGGGACACGGGACAGATGCAACATAGAGAATCTGTCAATAATGATTCGCTAATGAATCTAATTGGTTTAATGGACCTGACTCAGTTGAATGCTGAGTATATCACAACCCAGATCTTAAAACACCTCTCTGATTGTGGTTATAGTACTGACCGCATAATTAGCCAGTGCTATGATGGTGCCTCTGTAATGAGTGGCTTGAGAGGGGAAGTGCAGGCATTGTTGCAAAAAAAAAAATTGGCAGGGATGTACCCTACATTCACTTTTACAACCATCAGCTGCACCTGGCTGTGTTGCATTGCATTTAGTCACGTGCTAAAACCTTCTCTGTGTTGTCAGGGGCACTACATTCTTTCTTTCAGCTCCATTACCTAACAAATCACTACAATGCACTCTCTGTAAACAGACTTCAGGTGGACTAGTCATTACGATGTAACTAAGTGTATAGTTGAAAATCAGCAGTCAATACTGGATGTTCTCTCGGAGGTCTCAGATGATACTGCAGCTGGAATGGACATTCCATTCAGGGCTACTAGTACAGCTGAGGAGACACAACTTCCTTTAAATTGGTGCATTCTAAGTTAAGGTTCCTGGTGCTTTAAAGCCAGCAAATTCCATTCTGCAGTCTCATTCTATCGACCTCTGCAGTGCAGGGGATGTCATCAGTGCCTCTTTGCAGGCAAGATATGCGTGCAGACAGTGCATGGGATCAAACAGATAAAACAGATCCAACCCCTGAAAGAAAGAGACTTGCAAGCAACTTGGTGATAGTGTTGCTCTGTCCACTATAGGTCAGGGTGATCACTCTGAAATACCTACACAATCTCTGAAAAGAGCTTTGCTTAACATTCTTGACACAGCCATTCCTGAAATTGAAAACCGTTTCTCAAAGCGAAACCTTGACCTGATGAAGGCAGTGAATTGCCTTTTCCCTCAACCTAGATTTTTTCCGGATTTGACAGTTCTGAGCTCCTTGCAGCTGCTTGCAGTTTCAAAACGTGATGCTCTGAAAAATGAAATTCTTGTGGCCAGGCCCATGTTAAGCAAGAAATTCACAGGTGTTACACAGGTGGACTTCTCTAATATGTACAAAGAGCTCAGTGGCTATAAGGAAGCATTTTCTGAGCTGCATACACTATACATTACAGCACAGATCATTGGTGTATCGTCAGCATCATGTGAAAGTTCATTCTCTACACTCTCCCATGTCTTGACACCATTTCGTCACATTTTGGCTGCCCAGTAGTAAAACTGAAAGTTAGTTAGCCATAGTGGTTTAGGCCTTTGCTCGTTTAATGTTCCAGATAAAAGAACAGTAAAGTTTTCATTAAAAGGTTCAGTGAAAAAAGCCCCATTAAAAATAAGTAATGTAATCTCAAACAAATACACTGTTTAAGAAAATAATCTCCTCTAACATCCTTCTGATCTGTGGCGGTGTTATTGAGTGGATTATGGACTACCGGACTGGTCGCTTGGGTTCTCGTCACCGGAAGTAACTGTTTGACAAGGAAATTCTAGTACAAAAATAACTTTTGAATGCGGGACAATATTCTTTAAAGGTAAATAACCCTTGCCTTTTTTGATACGGGCAGGTTAGAAGTTTTGCACTTTAATTCTCTCTATGCGGATTAAAGTTTATTAGCTTTGACAAAGACAAAAGTCTTTCCATTTAAGCTCCACTCAAAGATTTTAATATTTACATCTAATCATTAGATCTCCTTCACAATGCTATTTCTGAACTCTTTATGATCAGTCCATTCACCAAAAAAGGAGGAACATGCAATCACTTTTCAGAAAAGCTGAGTTGAGACATTGCTATATAAAAATTAATTGAACCTCACCAAATTAACTCCATATATTGCAGAATTAAATAAATATTAAGTTATGTGTAAATCTGGTGATCGGTTCTAAAACAATGTAGGCATTTGATCAATTTTAAGTCTTTATCCTGGTTTTTATTTAATAAAATTTTATCCTGAAAACATTAGCAATTCTATATATTAAATTAATTAACTTGCTTTCCAGTCTTATAGACCTTATTTCCCCAAAATACCAGTAGTGTTTATTTAGGTGTGTCAACATGGTTATTCACACAACATTTACAAATTGTGAAGGCTGAGCATTTGTCAATTTTATGCTGCAATTACAGTTTGCAAGTGTTAATTTATCATTTTTATTTATGCCACCCTTGTTCATAAAATGCTGTTCATAAAAAATCCAGCACCAGTATGAAAAAAAATATGTAAGGAATATATAATAATATTTACATGTTATTAGATGCATGGGAAAGTTTAAATATTTAAAATAAACAATTACCATTTTTTTTTACTCCTATAAGGGATTCTGGGACTTCTTGAGAGTATTTTAGGAATTGCCAACTTGAATCCTGCAAGCTTTAGGATTAGTTCAGCAACTGACAATTTACATGAAGATCCCATATTTTATAAAATGTGGATTATTGACGTAGAGAGTTAAAAGGGTATTTGATAGGAATTTGACATGACTATTCTCATTTGAATTGTTTTAACTTCCAGAATGTTTAGAAAGGCCATTTACATATTGATAAATGGCATGTATGTCAATATATCTCAAACATTTGGTCATCATTTCAATAATAAACATCATTTGTTTACTAAAAAATTTGTATGCTAATCTAAAAAAAGATGCAAAAATATCTAATTTTTAAAAATGTTTTATTTAGTGTTTATTGCAAAATACATTTTATAATTTTAACTCTTACTTGTAATGCTGTATTGGGAATAGTATGATAATTATAAAATAAAATTTACTTTCTAATCTGGATTAAAATAATTTACTGAGGTAAAAGGCATTTGTTATGCAGTAGTTTTGGTAATATATTGTTACTACATGATTAATTCAGACTCAGTAAATCATGCATGGTTAATACCGGATATTTCCCTTAGAACATGATATTGCTTGGCCTTTAGAGTCTAAATAAACAAAAACCTTTCAATTAATGTTTTTTACAGTGTTTTTGTTTACAAATTTAGTATAATTAATAATTGTTTCTACATTATACATTAGTGCATGTTACGAGAACCTACTCTTAAAGGGACAGTCACAGCAGGAGAGAAAACACAGAGAAAAATTAAATTTATGCGTAAAAGATAGAATGAAAATACAAGGCCTTACTGGAGTGTAGTAGGGTGCTTGTCATGCAATTAAAAAAAAAATGCTTTTCCATTTTGATTATATAGACTTATATGAATGGTAACATATGATGGCAGACTCCGATTTGGTCTAAAAATTCAGATTTTGAGCAGCTTTTGAGAGGAGGGCAGCTCACCAAATCAAAAGTATGATAACCCGCTAATCACATTTATAAAGATTTAATTTAATAGTGTTTTCCTTTAGTTGCAAGTATCTTCTAGTCATAGAAAATCTGCTAAATACAATATAATGCGATTAGCGGGTTGCCTATGTTTACAATTTATTGTAGTGTAGATGCAATTGTCCTATTGCTAGTTAATGCATTATATGTAATTATGCATTACTATAATTATGTAATAAATATGTATAGTATCCCTGAATTTTATTGATATGCTTACAAACCATCTCATTAAAAATCCTAGGCAAAATTCAATAGGTAAAGACAGATCCTTATTATGCAATGTGAAAATTTGACAGTTTAATCTGTATATAAATATGTAATATCTCTAGCCTTAAGTAAGAGTTGTAACTACAAATTTGTTTTATGGAGCGGACACATCATGAAGACACCTTTGGTTGGAAAAACTAATACATTCTCCTTTGACTGCAAAGAACTGCAAAACAAAACTGGGATTCAATTGTTTGTCAATAAACAAAGTTTAATTTGTTTATTAGTTTGTTTACTAATAAACAAAGCCTATCCTGTAAGGATATTCAGTTGTTCAATCAAATATTCAAACAGATATATGAAAAATGCTTCACTTAATAGCATAAAATCAGAGTTGTTTTAAGTATTTACCTACACCTTTATTTGTATCACCAAGTTGGTTTAGCAGTGCTTTCATTATTGCCAAGTTTAGTAATGGTTATCACAGTGGGTTGCTCAGTATTTGGCTGATTCAAACCATCATGCACAGTATTGTGACCTAAAACACAGAATACCATGTAGTTGCCAAGCTTTAATTGCCTCATGTGATGGCAGGTCCTTACTTAATGGCTTATGTGTAAAATGGCAGTAATTCATCTACACAGCTAATGTTTAAATAGGGGGAAGAAAAAAAAAAAATTCTTTGTTAACTTCTAGTAGCCCTAAATATTTGAGACAACTACAAAGTGAAAATTAAATGTAAATAAAATATAATAAAAATGTGACAATTACAAAATGGCAGAGGCTTTTAAAAATACTAAAATCACTGATGACTGACAATTTTTTAAAAAGTATTTGTGCCTCATATGTTCGTTTGTATTAATCAAACTGGAATAATTCATTTTTTAGATATTATTCATATTATAGTCATTGTTAACAGCTGAAATTTTAATATACACAATAGCACTGTAACATTGTGTTTCAATCAAAATAATTACTCCCTCACAAAAAATTAAACCGCAAGATTATACCAAGATCTTATACCAACCCAATAATACATACTACATGACAGTATGATATCACTCATTTTTTTTGCATTCTTCTGTCCAATTTGTCCACGTGCGTTTAGACAATGGTCTCGGTGTCTGTCCTTTTATTTGTCACCAGCATTCCAGGAAATCAATATGTCTTATTTTATGTATTGTTACTGTACATCCAAGTGCGGTATTTAAGCATCGATACCTGTCAGAGTCAGTCAACATGTAATTATCTGTGAAAGTGGTTGGTATCAGCATATTGGCATACACCTTTTGATTACGAGAAATCATGTACTGACCGTCGGCTTGTACCCCCCACCCACCACAGTAGTTTGTCTGCTCTGTCAGTCAGTTTGGGCAAGGTATCTGTATATTTTGAAAGCATTCAAGAATTATTTAAGACATCGTTCAAAGTAAGTTGCCCCAACATATCCACCCCTCAGCGTTCGCTGTACATTCTGCTCAAAAAGTCGCCTATTTGTCTGTAGGACCTCTGCAGCATCTTTGTTCAGGGGATCTCCTGGGTTGGGCTCCTGTGAAAGCGGGAAGAATGTGGGTTCAGTTCAGAACAAAATACAAATTTACTGTCAGGACTAAACAGTGATGGAGAGATTTTGTTTGATAAAGGGACATCCAGAAAACCAGCAGAAAGAACAGGAAAGAAAAGACAGAACTAATTGACTCCAAAAAACATATAGGATTAAGGAACAAAGACTTGTCAAATTAGTCCATTAATTTTTCCGCAGAAAAATTACATGGCAAAATAATGACTCATTGTTATCCATTGATTTGTTTTCAATGTCTTAAACAAATATAAAATGTTGTTAGTGGAGCAAGACTAATCTACAATCTGATTTCCAATTAAAGACAACCTGAGTATTTGATTTTTTTGACAGCTTATCCTTTTAACCGATTACATACTTTATGTGAACTTCAGGTACTTGGAAATGTGTCCCAATTAAATTTCTAAGACTAAAATGAAACCAAAAATGTGGTCATAAAACTGGCAGGCCTTTTAATGAAAGATTACTTGACTACAACTGAGGATTTGATGTGTAAAATAAAATGTTAAAAGTTTTTTTTTTGTCATCAAAAGACTAACATGTAAACCAGACCAGACGCCTGCATGCACCAATGCAGACATTTGCTTGTAGAATTTTGATGCAGGGTCATATAATGTGTGAATTCTCTACTTCCACAATCAATCTCTCAAGCATACCTATTTTGGTTTGTTTATTGGCAGTACAGGAAGTATGCTTGTTGTGTGAATCAATGAAGAGACGGAAGACGCAGAAGACTGCCACAAAGAACCATAAATAGAACCAAATCCTAGTGCTCGGCCACACAAACCCTCTGTACAAGCAGTGTGGATTGAATGACATGTAGATGTATATTTTCTTTGCAATGGTTTACAAGTAAGACTATGGAATATAAAGTAAAAAATATCAAGTTCCACAGCTTTAACTGGCCTCCACCTGTGGACTATTAAAATTGTGGTCACAATTGACGACCAAAGAGATTTCTACAAAATTCTATCACATCACCCTGACACTGCCAAGAACCGACTGTCCCTCAAAACTCAAACAAGGAGACTTGTGAGAGAAACCACAGAGAGTCCAACAATCGCTTTGAAGGAGCTACAGAGTTCAGTGGCTGGGAGTGGAGTAATGGTACACCAGTCAACCATATCAAGAGCCCTAAATAACACTGGCCTGTATGGCAGGGTGGCAAGAAAGAAGCAGTCACTCAAAACATCTGGTGTTTGCCAGTCATCCAGGTGCAATGTGGGGAAAGTCTTTGTGGTCAGACGAGACCAAGACAGAGCTTTATGGCTAAAGCTCAAAGCACTATGTGTGGCACAAACCTAACACTGCCTATGCCTCAAGACAGACCATCCCTACAGTGAAGTATGGTAGTGGCAGCATCATGCAGTGGGGATGCTTCTCATAAGCAGGGACAGGGCATCTTGATCTTAAATATCTGAGTATTTGATTTTTGGATATCTTACTGCTTTTATCCTATTAAATACTTTGTTATAGCGATCATGTAAGAGACATCCTTTAGTTGCTTTTTTCGGAACAGGAGTGACAAAATATAAGCCCCTTTCTGCTAGTTTTTAAAAATATATATGTCTTGGATAAATTGGCAAAAGATGGGTCCTATGATCTGGAAATCTTAGTTTTCAAATCTGGATCACGTCAGTGCCAAACGTAACCGTAACGTAACGTAAATGCTTCTCTTAATAGCATAAAATCACAGATGTTTTAAGTATTTACCTACACCTTTATTTGTATCACCAAGTTGGTTTAGCAGTGCTTTCATTATTGTCAAGTTTAGTAATGGTTATCACAGTGGGTTGCTCAGTATTTGGCTGATTCAAACCATCATGCATCCCTACAGTGAAGTATGGTGGTGGCTGCATCATGCAGTGGGGATGCTTCTCATAAGCAGGGACAGGGTATCTTGATCTTAAATATCTGAGTATTTGATTTTTGGATATCTTACTGCTTTTATCCTATTATACACTTTGTTATATGAACTTCTGCTGCTTGGAAATGCATACCAATTAAATATCTAAGACTAAAATGTAACCAGATTTGTGGTCATAAAAGTGGCAGGCCTTTTAGTCAAGGATTAATTGACTAAAACTGAGGATTTGATGTATAAAATAAAATGTTAAAAGGTTTTTTTTGTCAAAGAACTAACATGTAAACCAGATTGGACACCTGCATGCGCCCATGCACACATATGCTTGAAGAATATATAATGTGTGAAATTCTCTACTTCCATGATCAGTCTCTCAAGCATACCCACATTGGTTTGTTTACTGGCAGTACAGGAAGTATGCTTGTTTGTTATGTGAATCAATGAAGAGACAGAAGAGCCAGGACGTGGCTGAAGACTGCCACATAGAACCTCAAATAGAACCTATTTCTAGTGCTCGGTCACTCAGACCCACAGCACAAGCAGCGTGGATGAAATGATTAAATGACATATAGATGTATACATACTTTGTAATGGTTTACAAGACTATGACTAAATCAATAGTTGGGAGCCAAACTTATCAGTAGACAAAACTCACCAAAAATAGATACTGCAATCCATAAATGATGGAGTTAATTGTTAACACAGGCTTCCAGTCCTCTCTGTAGGAGTAAAAAGGAACATCCTATAAATAGTCATGTGGATTTAATGTTTTTTTGTCTTGATGTGGTACACACATCAATAAAACTTTTAAGGATTGTTAATCTGATACTTCAATCACTGGAAACAAATGATAAAATAATACAATAAAAAAGTATCCAAGAACACTGTAAAATTACATCGGCAATGTAATAATCACTGTGTTATGTATGTGTCACAGTGTAGTACCCAACTACAATTAGAAGTGTAGATTGACCTGCATTTCAGAGCTATCAAACAGAAGGACAGATTTAATTTTTTTGTCCAATGGAAACAAAATTTCTGATTGGTACACCTTAGGGATGTCAATATTTTTTTATTAAATTACACATGCCTTTTTGTGTCTATGAAAAGTATTCAGAGGGTTGGTTTACAAACAAATATAAAGTTCCACAGCCTTAACTGGCCTCCACCTGTAGACCATTAAAATTGTGTAAAATTAAGACCATAGAGATTTCTACAAAATTCTACAGTGGAAGCTGCATGACACCACCCAGACATTGCCAAGAACAGTTCCTCAACATCCCTCAAAACTTAAACAAGCACTCAAAAAAAGGAGACTTGGGAGAGAAGCCACAGACAGCCAACAATCACTTTGAAGGAGCTAAAGAGTTCAGTGGCTGGGAGTGGAGTAATGGTGCACCAATCAACCATATTAAGAGTCCTACATAACACTGGCCTGTGTGGGAAGGTGGCAAGAAAGAAGAAGTTACTCAAAACATCTGGCGTTTTCCAGTTACCTAGGTGCAATGTGGGTAAAGGGTTTGTGGTCAGATGAGACCAAGACAAAGCTTTATGGCTAAAACTCTAAGTACTATATATGGCGCAAACCTAACACTGCCCATGCCTTAAGACACACCATCCCTACAGTGAAGTATGGTGGTGGCAGCATCATGTAGTGGGGATGCTTCTCATCAGCAGGGATCTTGTTAGAATTGAAGGAAGAATGGATAGAGCAAAAAAACATTAAATACTGCAAGAGATCCTGATTCAGCCTGCAAAAAAAACAGAAGCTAAGGGGGAAATTTACGTTTCAGCAGGACACCGATCCCAAGCACAAGGCCAAAGCAACATTGGAGTGGCTCCAGAACAAAAAGATAAATGTCCAACAGTGGCCCAGTCAAAGTCATGATCTCAATTACATTGAGAATCTGTGGCACTATTTGAAAATTGAGGTCCACAAGGGTCACCCAACCTGAACAAGAATAGGCCAAAATCACTTTGACACTGTGCAAAAACAGAACGTACTTACCCAAAATACATAAAGCTGTTATTAGAGATAGGTGGCTCTACCAAATATTAATGCATGGGGGTCAAATACTTATATAAATATTAATGTTTTTCGCTTGTCATACAGATATTTCCCAATATCATATAATATGACCATGTCACCTTACAATAACTGATTTTGAGCTTAAATGTTTTAAAATATCAAACAGAATGAAATTTCAGTATACCATTTCTAATTCACAAATAGGAAATAATTGGTTAGGGGTCTGAACACTTTTTCAAGGCACTGTATACTACTTTTTTATTTAAGATAATAATATTTTCCATATTGTCTCAAAGGTGTAGCTAGTGATGTAAATTATGTATTATAGAAATCATTCAAGGCCTCAAAATAACGTGGACAAGTCTTGCATAAATTAATCGTCAGAGAATAATTAATTATTTAGTTATCAGCATCACTTTCAAAAAGGAAAATTACATTACATGATTTATAAGAGTTTGTTACTAGCTAGAAAGTTTGCCTTACAATATCCCATAATTTGCTTGCCTCCCTGATATCTTTCCCTAAAATATTAAACATAACAGGGGCAAACTTTATAATACACGTAGGACTTTGATCATAAAACAATAATCATGAAATAGACATAATACTTTATGGTTTTCTGCTTGGGATAAACAGGTCAAAAACGTTTACGAACAATTTCTATTCCATGTTTTTAAAGTACCTTAAAATATTCAAGCAGACATTGCCTTCCAAATCAATGTTGGGATGATAAACCATTGTCTCGCACTTCACTTTTGGTGGATCGTGTGGGTAATCCTGCACCACCTGAAAAATAAAGAAAGGCAGGCGATAAAATTTTTTTACCATGTACCGGCTGACATGCATGTCATATGATGGTTGAAAATATTTGTTCAGCTCACATGAACGATCATGTAAGAGACATCCTTTAGTTGCTTTTTTCGGAACAGGAGTGACAAAATATAAGCCCCTTTCTGCTAGTTTTTAAAAATATATATGTCTTGGATAAATTGGCAAAAGATGGGTCCTATGATCTGGAAATCTTAGTTTTCAAATCTGGATCACGTCAGTGCCAAATGAAACCGGTAGTCACTTCAGGGAATGCAGTTTTCGACATTTACGACTGACACACTGTGGAAGCCTGCATGCTTGCTGCGCTTCCAGGAAGAACATGTTTGACCTCTTATAGGCCATGTGGCCTGCAGCATATTCAAGTTCCAGGGTGCCCCCACCCTCCAAATTGTTGTGAATAAATACATGTTTTATGCATTGGTACTGTCTATGCTTCACTGAAACTTAAACCCAACAACTTTGATGCAAAAATCAAAACCTTAAAAGTTCCTCTCACCTTAAAGCTGAAGACAAACTCCCCTCCTATGTAAAATCCCTGTAAAGCAGAAATAAATTAAAATGCTACACTATGTACATTTCTTAATGGTGTACACACCAGACTGTACACTTCATTTAGTTCACATAGAGTCTTGGTCTAGAGAGGCTGCATTTTAATAATTTCCATTTACATACAAACAAGCATTTAAAAAATCCTAAAAATGCAATACAGTTCAAATAGAGGCTATCTACAGCAGACCTCGTCAGGTGAGATGATGAGTTTGAAGTTAAGTAAATCATCCGGGTCAGGAAAGACGATCTCACATGTCTTTGGAAGGTTCAGTTCATGTATATCTAAGAGTGGGGACAAATGGAAATATAATTTATTGAAAACCAACTCGACTTCCAACAGTAACTTAACGCAGGATGTGTCCATGTATCATAAGACGCTAAAATAAAACTTAAAATGTCGCGTGGCAGCATTTAACCATTTCATTAAATTACAGATAAAATCATTTGAAATACTGATATCCTCATACCAATCAGATCATCTCCTATATACAACATTCCCTCGTTTGTAATCATCCTTGTCTGAATAACTGGTGGGGGCATTACGTTAATTATCGTGGTACAAAGATAGTGTATTTCCTTGCGGATCAAGCAACGGAATTTCCAAAAAATATCACATGTGTCATGTAAGATTAAGAGTTTGCCAGCACAGTCTACGCATGCCCGAGATTCATTTGAATCGATATTAACCCAAAATGTAGAAATATTAACAGACACAAAATGAGGTTTTCTGAAATTGAACCACCAATTAGCACCGATGTACACCAACAGACTACGGTCAATGCATCAAATATTAACGACTTCAGCAATGTTGTGTGAACAATACACACGCTGATACACTAACGTTACTTCCTGCAAGCATTTTAACTATTTTTAAGTACCTTTCCAGAATTTCCGACTGCAAATTCCTTCATATTTCAAACACTGACAAATATGCCTTTTACTCTTGATACCGGCTTAGAATTTAAAATTCTCCTGGACTGGAGCATTCCATTTCTGATTCCTTCTTGATTTCCTTTTTAAAGTTCAGCTAACGTTACCACTCTACTGAGTTAGCTTTAAATAGCCTCGCTTAAATTGAATCAACACTATTAGCTAGGTATTTTAAATTTATAATCATCCTTTTCATAGTTTAGCCTGGTATAAACTACTGCACTGAACATTGAACGGAAGTACTCAGAAGTTAATAATACTAGCTAGAACAACGACATTAAATGAAGTGGGAACTGTTCTACTTCCTGAATGCAACCAGCCAGCAAGCATTACGAGATGTTACTTTACCTAATTTCTTTGATCTCACAAGAATTTAACAATAATTACAAGCTAAACAACTACTTAGATTTTATTCTGATGAAAAATTACCTATTAAGTACTCAACTCACGCAACAAGCTAGATACCTTTCTGTATTCGAAGCTGGGCCGCGCTGGCTTTTTTACCCAAGGCTCCTGCTCTGTTTCCTCCCGCAGACTCTTCGTCTTTTTTCTGCTGCTTGAGTGAAAAAAGCTTAAACATCTTAAAAGGTTCTTACTAATTTAAAATCTTTATTTTCTTCTTTTGTCTTTTAATTATGTTATGATCCTAAAAACAGTGCAGCTACAGCGGTAGCAGTCATCGGAGGACGCAGTGTAGATGGTGAGATTAATAACTAGCCGGCTCTTACTGAAAAGTATTATAGCGAAAGGTATTGCTGTGGAAATACTTACGCGAATATCTTTGTCTTGTTTGTCAAAAAGTGCTGTAGCCTT
>JAOYSI010004645.1:0-14139 GCA_025775065.1 Hiodon alosoides
TGATGGTCAGGCCCCCTGCCTCGCTGCCCCTGATGGTCAAGGCCCTCTGCCTCGCTGCCCCTGATGGTCAGGCCCTCTGCCTCGCTGCCCCTGATGGTCAGGCCCTCTGCCTCGCTGCCTCTGATGGTCAGACCCCCTGCCTCGCTGACCCTGATGGTCAGGCCCCCTGCCTCGCTGCCCCTCGACCAGAACCGATAAACAACTTGCATGTCGACCACACGGCCATCCTTGCCACACAACATCAGGGGGATTACGGACAGTTTGCGTTGCACAGCAGCTAAAAGTAGCTTGCCACAAGAATTCCCGAATGGTGAATAGGTAGTGTGAATGGTGAATAGGTAATGTGAATGGTGAATAGGTAGTGTGAATGGTGAATAGTAGTGATCGCCCAGCTGCAGGTGGGGCCCAGCTTCAGCCACGACTGTGAAATCACTGTAAAAATCAAAGAATGTCTGCAGCCTTCCGGCACTGCAGTTTGGTCTGTCATTTATGTTTTCCTTTCATGCCCTGGTATTCGCATGCATGTGTGTGCTTTTCGAGCATGTGTGTGCGTGCGTGCGTGTGTGCTTTCGAGCGTTTGTGTGTGTGTGTGCGTGTGCGTGTGCGCACGCTTCTGAGCGTGTGCGAGCGTGTGTGTGCATGCGTGCGTGTGTGCTTTCGAGCATGTGTGTGTGTGTGCGTGCGTGCACGCTTTCGAGCGTGTGTGTGCATGCCTGCGTGTGTGCTTTTCGAGCGCGCCCGTTTGTATGTGCGTGCGCATGTGTGCTTTTCGAGCGTGTGTGTGTGCTTTCAAGCGCGTGTGCGACAGACAAGTCTTTAACACTGCATTTATCCCTGAACATGTTACGAGGGCTGACACTGTTGGTGCAATGCCATAAGAGCCCTGAACACAGACTCATGGGGCCGTTGTTACCCCGGACCTGGACAAAAATTGCTCGATCCGAGTTCTTAGGTAAAAAGCAGAAATTTAACAGAGCAGATAGGTGAATTTGATTCACTGGGGCTTTTGTTGTTGGATTGAATATGCGTTAAACTGTTTAGCATATGCAACTTACATACAGTTGTTGCCACTTACACAGAGAGATATTTGCCATTCTCAGGGGTGCAACAGCTGAGCCGGAATTTGAACCGCAACCTTTTTCCCTAGAGGCCCATTTGGGTTTGATGTGTACGTGTAAGAGCCTGTGTTCAGCAAAGCTAGGCTTTTGGAAGCATTTCGCGGTAATGGAGGATAGATGCATGGAGGAGGAAGTCAATTTTTAGCACTGAAAAGCTTTGTCTTCAGGCCGTGTGGATCATGTGTGTGACTGCGAAAGAGCCAAGTCACAAAGGTCCATTTGTAATGAGTGGCTAGACGGAAGCTTCCTGTTTTCCCTCACACCTCGGCGTACCTGTGGAACGTACCTGTGGAACGTACCTGTGGAACGTACCTGAACAGCGTCGGTCATTACAAACTAGCCGCACCTTGTGCCATGGCTCCAGATACCGTAAACTTGATGCAGCGAACACATCCAGTCCTTAATGAGGCTGGAACCGCGAATGTCGAGAGGCGTCCCTGGATCTGAGCCAGAAAGGTCGATGCGTTTGTGTTTTACTTCGATGTGAAACCACTCATTCGAATGCAGTCTTTCTGGACATCAGTTCTGACTAATTTTTGCAATATTTTGAATATAAGTTATAGTATAGTTTTAATTCAAGTATATTTAAAACATATTTGCAAATATGGAAAATTACGAACAATTGCAAACAGATAATGGAATTGGTACACAGAAAATTAGTAATTTTCATGTTTTCTTCTCACTTGGACAATAGAAGTTTTTAGCGATTTTCAGCCTGCAATTTTAGCATTGACAGAGGTTTCTGTAGGGGTTTTAGGCTTGTTTTGTTTTTGTAAAGCTACTCTTTTTCCTGTGGAAAAATACACGCTGAGTTAATACTGCGCGGCATAACCTCCCGTCCGCACCAGCCGATCTTCATGCAGTTTGCTTTGGCCGGACGCGACCACGTCCAACCAATGAAACGGTTTCCGTCACTTTCAGGTGTGCCTGCGGTTAGCGCGATCCTCTGATGTTACCGGCCAGCCCAAAAGGCAGCCGCACTCAGCCGTACGGGAACAAAAGTTCTGTGTTCTTCAAATATGCGCGCTCGTAAAACCCCTCCCTCGCAAGGGTTAGGCAGCGCACCCCCTTTTGGTTTTCGACCAGTATAATCATCACACAAAGAAACACAATGTAATCCGAGCGCATTTTATTTGAGCTGGCCAGTCTCCTGTTTGTAAAGCTTGTTTTTTTAAATGTTCCCATTAAACCTGCTTTTCTTTATTTAGTGGTTACTTCTCATGCATGTGACCTGGGTTTTGCCACAACCTCATGTGGGCTCATTTGAAAACTACAAATCTGTAACTCTCCAAACTTTTGAAAAATACATCAGTTCTGAAAACTTGCTTGGTGACAGGTCAATTAATCCTACGGTCCCAACTACTTGAGAGTGATACCATGTGAGAGTGGGGGACTCAGAGAACTGCCTTACAGATGACATACTTGCTGGGTTAATGTCCTGTTTTGAAACGTTTGAACGGTTTATTACCACGAGCCCCGCGAGCACCTTTGCTAAAAGAATTGAGGCAGTTAAGTGGAGAGTTAATTTAGCTCCTGGGGGTTTTTTTGGGGCCTTTAGCTTGGCAGACTCTTGTCGGGGAGCTTGGGCCCTGGGTTCGAGGTCTGTGCACACATAGGATATACATGCACTACAGATGTCAATTCTCTTGCATTCCAGAAGGGTCATGCTTTGCATAATTATGATATTTTGTTCTGGGAAGCCTAAATAATGCAGGCGCCCCATGAATCACTCAGTAAGTTCCGCTTTGGACAAATTTCTGGCAGGAAAGCTCAGAACCCATGTTTAGTTTCAGACCAGATAACAGTTTCTATGGGCATTTTAGCATTTCCCCCTGAGAGCTTCTGAACAATGGTGGGGGTTAAAACTGGGCTGAGTGGCTCAATCCAGGATCTCTGTTTGTATTTTGTGGGTAAAAGAATCTTTATTTACACAGTTTGTATCGTATGTCAGAACATCCATGTCTAGAACCTAATTCCAGAACTCCCATTTCGGAGTTCTCTCCTCTACTGATGGTTCCTTTAGCGTCGTCTGTCTAGAGGAAGGATGAGGACTTGAAGTATCAGAGCTTCTCTAAGGGTTCCCTAGAAGATTTGGATGTGAAATGGGTCACAATAGATGTTTTACCTTTTTAAACATCAGTTGCTTGGGAAGGTTCATCTTACTTACATCTTGCACAGACCCCTGTACATCCAGACCACACACTGCTCTTTCACCAAAAAGTCCTATAGGTTTCAAAGGTTCAAAACCTGATCCAATCGTTGTCTGAATGGCTTATATTGGGGAAAACTGTATCCAGGAAAGCGTAATTAGTCCAACTTGCCTAGTGTAATAAATCTATTGCCCAGCGCATGTTGTGAAGTATTCGTTGGCCATTACGTATTAAGTTTGCTCTGAACAAGAAGGCACTGAACTTATATTGTTGAATGAGTAATGGTTTGTGGAGGTTCTGGCTGACAAATGATTTCCTGTCAAAAGGAGAGTATATGATGTTATATGTTTTTTAAGGAGAGGAACCAGCTACCCTCCTGACCGTGATAATTAACATATTTCTGGGCTTACCATCAGGGTATTTAAATATGAGACCCTTGTAACAGAGTGGCTATATGTTATTAGCCACGTTGTAAGCGACCATGTCAGTCCAAGGAACACGAACGTCAGCCTCGTGATAATTCTTCTGCTGTGTCTCATATGTTCATGCCCGTCTAGTGGTCCCTGTGTGTCCAGATAACAGTGTCAGAACCAGGCACTGACACCCCTGAGTCTGGCCCAAGCCGGTGGCTACGCTAGGGCAAGGGATGTCCCTTTTTTTGTTTTTAATAAAAAATTAAAATTAAACACTCAACGGTTTGAACTGAGTTGACCCAGGAATCGTATGAACCAAGGTTTTGCGTTCGTTTTGTTAATACAGTTACCCAAGTTACCAGACACCAACTTCAAACTGCTGTCCATGTTGCGGTTAACAGCCCTGTGTGTGTAAATGAGACACAACTGCACTAAATTTAGCCTGAAGAACATCATATTAATGTAATAAACTCAAAATATCTTGCATTATTTATTAGTCTTCAGAAATGATAAAACACACTCATCTAATTTCAGTGCACAAGCACAATATGTTATTCAGTCGGAATAGTAATGCAAGGGCAGTTGCTTTCTTTCTATATAAAACGTAAAGTTTTTAAGAGGTTAAGTTTCGGTTCAAGAACGGGCAATTCTATTGTACCGTTGAAAATGCAAATGGATTTGATAGTTCACTGCTCACAGTGAGTACAGTGGGCAGCTTGGCTCTTTTCCAGCAGTTGATGTGTTGCAGTCGTAGAGACATGCGTCGAGTTAAGATGGACACGCCAATCTTCCTTCCTGGAGCATGCCCGTGATATCTGAAGAGGTCCCATCGTGTTGCTGATTCTGCTTTGGACTAAACCCCCCCTTTCCCTGACATTTATTTCCCTTGTATTATCCCTTGTACAGGCCATTTTTCCCAGCAAAAGCAAACCACCACGTCATTAACGTTTGAGTGAGCGGTCCATGGCCTTGCAGCCCTAGTCCGTTTCATGTTCTTCGACCCTCCGTGGGGCAGCACGTTGGGGGATGGTCGATGTAGAGGGGCGTTTTGTATGGAGGACGAGCTGATTTAGGGAACTTTGAGCTGTCTCTTTTAAACACTTTGCTTTCCTAGGCAGTAGCCTCGGCCTCTACCACTGATGGTTTTTAAACAGTTGACTTCGCTGTGGAGTTTCAGGAAGTGCTTTTGTCAGCGAAAAATTCGCCCCTTAAAGGTCTGATGTGAGAGATATCAGGGTTGTGTAACCTACATAACTGTACTCCCCAGTGTCCGTCAGAATTAGCATTGTGCTTTCTGCTTTCGCCCTGGGATGCCCGGCCGGGGGGGACATTAGCATACCCCCCGGGATCTGAGATGAGTTGTTTACGCCGACGCTTCTGGTTTAACGATCACGAACGCAAACGCAACCCCGCCGCAGTGCCGCGCGCCGAGATGAAACGAGACGGCGTCCCGCGCGTTGAGCAGGTAATCAAATTAGCATAATATTCAAAGCCGAGAGCGGCTCCTCTCCGGAGTGACAACGAGAGCTCTGCCAAGCACAGTGCGGACGGGGACGTCTTCCATTTTCGGTCAATATTCGCCCATGACTGCCAGGGCAACCAGCGTCGTGCACAATGCTAAGGCGGAGACGAGCCTCTTCAGTGAGGCCTCTGGTCTTTCCTTGTGTTCTGTGCGGCATACATTTGCTCAGTCATTAGCATGTTGATGAGCGGCTCGAATAGGGATTTTAGTGTTTGTGTGTGTTATTCATCAGTCAACACCTACAGCCCGAGTATAGATAGATGTCCCTCGATACAAGAGAGCTTATTTTAGGGATCAATCAATGATTTATCCCACGTCCATTTGTCATTCGTTATGGCTGAAAATGGTGCTCAATGTAAACAGAAGCCTGGGCTTAAATAAAATATTAAAAATAAGAAGTCACTGAATATCACTTTCAAAACCGTTTAGCTGATGGCGAAATCTTTTGATTTATCCTGATCACCTAAATGATCTTTGTGTGAATGCGATACTGATTGTCCCAGTCGGATGTCCCAGTCGGATGTCCCAGTCGGATGTCCCAGTCGGATGTCCCAGGCTGATGGTCCCAGGCTGATGGTCCCAGTCTGATGTCCCAGACTGATGGTCCCAGTCGGATGTCCCAGTCGGATGTCCCAGGCGGATGTCCCAGCCGGATGTCCCAGGCGGATGTCCCAGTCTGATGGTCCCAGGCTGATGTCCCAGTCTTTTCTGTCTTCTGGACAGCTGGGGCATTTGGTGACGTTGTCAAGAGCAGAATAAGACATGATGTGCCTGGACGTCACAGCGTTTCTGACAGCGAAAATGTGTTCTAAACGATCGCATGGGTTGATGGGTAACGAGGGCCACTTTCAGGGCGGATTTGTGAGAGCATTATCTCATCGAGAAAACTATGCCCGTTTAGTCCGTGTGTGGTCAGAAGCACGTGATCTCTGTACTTTACTGTCAAACTCACTGTGTGTTATCATATGCTTAGTATTCTTGGTGTAACAGATCAGGCGTAGGCCAGTAGCATTTGAGGACTTTTAGGATTTTAGGTCAAATTTTCTTTGTTGATGTGGGATTAACAGTGTAATGACCTGTTTTGATATAAGAAGCGGATCCAGATGCCTCACCAGACGTGATTGTGACATTTCACATTTATTTCACTGACCTGCAGCTTACACGTCATTTCGGGTGGCAGGGGCCTCTCATTTCTCTGCTTGGCGAGCAGCGCCCTGTAACGGGACGTTAGTGATCCACAGCCTTTGGCGAGCAGCGCCCCGTAATGGGACGTTAGTGATCCACAGCCTTTGGCGAGCAGTGCCCCGTAACGGGACGTTAGTGATCCACAGCCTTTGGCATGCAGCGCCCTGTAACGGGACGTTAGTGATCCACAGCCTTTGGCGAGCAGTGCCCTGTAACGGGACGCTAGTGATCCACAGCCTTTGGCATGCAGCGCCCCGTAACGGGACGTTAGTGATCCACAGCCTTTGACGAGCAGTGCCCCGTAACGGGACGTTAGTGATCCACAGCCTTTGGCGAGCAGTGCCCCGTAACGGGACGTTAGTGATCCACAGCCTTTGGCGAGCAGTGCTCCGTAACGGGACGTTAGTGATCCACAGCCTTTGGCAAGCAGTGCCCCGTAACGGGACGTTAGTGATCCACAGCCTTTGGCAAGCAGTGCCCTGTAACGGGACGTTAGTGATCCACAGCCTTTGGCCAGCAGTGCCCTGTAACGGGACGTCAGTGATCCACAGCCTTTGGCGACTCCAGTGCATCGCCTGGTTGACCCCTGGTGACCCTCAGATCGACCGCGGTTTAAACAGTGCCATCCCTAATGGGAAACGGGACCACTGTGCCGATTTCCTACACCCCATGGTCTGGAGGACAGAAGTCGGCGTTGGCGTTCCTGCCAATTCCAATGCTCAATAACACCCTCCTGTAGGGCTGATTTATACCCAATCAAAAGGTATAGGCTTCATAGTTAATCCTCAACATGCCTTTGTTAGACTGGGCCTTTTTTGGCCACTGCGGTTTATGAACTGTGAGCTAAAAGAAAAATAATTCTTACGTTTTCTTCTACCTATTTTTACCTATTTATATGCAATATCGGTGCATCGGTTTCCTCCTCAGCTGATTAAGATTCCATACAGTTTTTTTTTTTCTCCCAGTTGTCTAGCTTCTTATTCGCCTTCTATAAATGATAAGTCTGGACTGAATATCATTATTTCCCCCATCTTGCAGGGTTTTTAACGACGATTTCGTCACCGAAGCCAGTTGTGACTGAAAATGACAGCGGTTCGATAGCAGGCTGTCAGTGGGCGTTCGTCACCCGGTGGCTGCAGGGGGTTCCCTGCTGTGCCCTCGGATCACTTATGTCACCTGGGGGGTGTGACACCTTACGGGTGTGGCTGAGTTCAGGCGCACACCCTCTGCAGTCGCCTTCTCAGCGTCCACTTTACCTGAGCATGTGGCTGGGATGTTGGGAGGGGTGGCTGATAACCGTGCCTCCAGATCACCCCCCCCCGATTCCTAAAGGGTTGGCAGCGGCCGCTTATCGGCACGGTGACGCAAGAGTGAGCCCCTGCAGTGGAAAGGGAGTTCTCCTATTCTGACGTGAGAAATAACAAGGTCTGCTAGATTTCCTGGACTGTAGATTAGATCGGGGGCTGAGAAGCGTTTTAGCCCTTTCTGCTAGAGTGCATCTAAGCCGTTCTTTAGATTGTGTCAGAGCCAACAATGCTGTCACTGAGAAGGGCCTGTTCAAAGTAATCTAATTCAAAGACGTTGAGAAGCGGAAGTCCCTGGGTATGATGGACGCATGATCTCACAGTTTTTGATTGTGATACGTAATTATTAAAACTACATAATCAGTAACATATCAGGCAATATTGGAATTGATGGTTATGCTCTTTCAAAAAAAACGCGTATACATTTTATACATCGTCAGAGCGATGATTGATTGGGCACAATTGTTTTGCTGCAGCGGTAAATCTTCCGAAGCCTGAGTCAGACAGAGTTATAAAAGCAGGCTCTTGCACATCCTCTCTGTAGCCATGGATTTCACGACATCCTGCTAGACTCATTAAAGAGCGAATTTAAAATCACATTTCTTCTCTTTTTCTTCCCTAGGCCGAGAGAACGCGTTTTCAAACACACTGGGCTTGGCAGAAGACGCAGTTAAATTTTAAAGCTACGGCATTTGAGAGGTTTAGTTAATTATTCAAAGAACTTCATCCACCCATGAAAGATTAGAAACAAAAACTTGTGCTTACTGCAAACCTTCACCGCACTGTGTTTCCTGGAGTTAGTCCCCTCTCCTTTGCTTCCTCTCTTTAGAAACGCGTCAGCCACTGACTTTCGACAACCTGCCCCAGAGTCGGGCTGCCTCTCGGTCCCGCCAGAAGGCCCAAATAGGTTCATTCGAAACGTGCGACCTGTTACTCGGGCACTGGTTTGTTCGATGAGGGATCATGCAATGGCTTTTAGCGAAATCGGTCCGGACCCGGAGAACGTGTGGGTGCTGACCAAAAGGGCTGGCCATGCGTTTCGGCCCCGGTACGGGACAGTGAGCGCATCCCTGACAATGACCCGTAACTGACCATTAACGCAGGGCGATCAGCTGGTGAACATGAATAGCACGGAGCAACCTGATGCTTTCTGTTTTGTCTGATCCGTTTCGAGCGAAACGAAGGACAATTTATACCCTTATAAGTACAAAAGAGCACCACGCTTCATTGGGAAGCAAAGCCATTTAAGATGTGCACTCTTCTTATTAAAACACTGCTGTGCCATGGAGTGAGGAAGTTTATAGTGGACGTCCTCTGAAGGAAAACAGCTGTCGCGCTGGGCTCTAAACGCTGTTGTTGCTGTAGCTTTTAGGGCCAGTCAAGAGGGGGTCTGTAGCGGAAGACGCTCTCATGTTCTTTATGGACATGACTTCAGTCTTCTTCCCCGGTGGCCAACGGCTCTGAATAATATACCCGACGATGAGCGTCGGTGTTTAAAGAAGCGACCTGCTGTACGCACCCCGAGAAAAGGTGCACTTTAAAGGTCATGTGATGCTCGAACCTTGTGTGGGACTCCTCTGTGCCTTTCGGGGGGATACTGAAGCGGCGTAGAGCAGTGTGTAAGGAGGTGTAGCTCCTCGGCTAACTCTGTGACCTCGGTTTTGAAGCCATAACCTCCCACGTGCACATTAGCCACCGATTGCTTCAGCTTAACGTGTGAAATGCTGTCACATCTCATCAGTGTTATGCAGAGTTCCCCGCAACCTCGTCCAGCGTGTCTCTGACGTTTATTTTTTAATTTTTAAAATTGTATGCCCTCTCGCCCGCCACAGTGGACAGCGTCCCCTCTCGCCCGCCGCGGTGGACAGCGCCCCCTCTCGCCCGTCGCAGTGGACAGCGCCCCCCTCTCGCCAGTCACTGAGGTCATCGCCCTCTTCTCGCTAGTCACTTAGGACATCGCCCTGTTTTGCCAGTTATTGATACAGTCCCCTCTCACCAGACAACTGAAGAAACTTCCTCCAGTGAGACCTGGTCCCGTTCTGAGGGTCCACTTATCTGGGTTTCTCTTTCTCTTGAATGTCCTGCTCGGAGTTGCACCCATCACCCTAAAGGAGTTCAGGGTTGAAGAACCCGTTCTCCTCACGCATCGAAAAGGAAGGCTGAAAGTAACACAGCCGGGATGGGCTCATGAAGAGAACCTGGCATTTCTATTCCCATCCACTCAGTTAGCGGAAGATTAGCCGGGACTTAAGGAATACGCTGAGTAAGAAGATTGAGCTAACCCGAATTCTTCACATTTTCTTCCCGGGAAATCTAAACTTGTGAAATCACTAGGGCTGTCTATCTGATGTGGTACATTTACACACTGACGTTTAAAGTACGCGGTACAGGCCTGCGACGGTTAGCTGGTTGTATGCATCTCCGGTGTTGGATGATGGGATTCTGCAATTTAAGGCGTAATTTAAGAGTAAAGGTTCTTCTGGTCTTGTCTTTATTGAAAATGTCAAATCCAGTCACCATAGCACCATCAGTGGCAGGGCAGATGATGAAATGTGTTTATGCAAACTCTAAAAGGGAACAGATTATCAAGATAACCATTGTCAAATGGAAAAGAAACAAAACAGAAAATATTTTGTGTATGGAAATCTGAACTTTCTGCCCTTTTCCCATGGGCACGAGAAGCCATAGCTATTTTAACAACAAAAGAAGAGGAAGGAAAAGGGTTCTAATTCTGGCACGTTGTTAAAACTCACCCCGTAAATCTCTCTTCACCCAAAGGGAGCAGGCAGAGGGTGTGTGTGGGCAGGGCACAGGTGAACCTGAAGGATGGGAATTAGTGTGGAGGGCATAGTACCGACCTTTGCCTAGGGGATAGGTGATCAGACTTTCTGACCCATGTTTGTAAACAGCTCACTTAAAGGGTTTGGCAAGGAAAGGAAAAGTAAAAAAATCGGAGAGTTATTGGGATAAAAAGACAGCGTTCCTCTTGGACTTAACCCTCCAGGCTTTAGTTTATGATGACCGGCTTTAAACAAATGACCGGTCTGAGTCGTTAAAGCATTTTAGTTCTCTTGTTTGGTTCACTTAAGCCTGTCCTTTCCTTTATTAAATTATATTAGACGGCTTTTAGGCTTTTATTTGTTTATTCCATTCAGGAAACTGTCTTCACACTTCACGTGGCAAGGGAGGAACCGAGGATTTGCTGTTTAGGAGCATTTTGTTCCCTTTAAAACGCCTGTTTAAAATCTCCACGATGTGGCTGTATCCCATAAAGAGGTACGGACAGAACGCAGGGAGATGGAACCCGTAAATCTGGCGTTTTTCAAACGAACGCCGCCCTCTGCCTGGATCACTGGAGCCTGCTCACTCTGGCACCAGTATGGGGCCCTGCTTGGCCTCGTCTCCTGGGAAGCCCTGGTGCCCTGACGCCGTCACCTCCTGTGTAGTGTCCCTGACAATGCGATCTTTATACATCTACTTTGAATGCATAAATATAATTACATTCTGCATGCATCTTGCAAATCTGTTGCAATGTTTCGTGGATAATAAATATCAGAATTACACTTGGCAAGGAGATGGCGTGTTTTTGAAGTATCTCGATGTTGCTACAGCGATCCCCCTCAGGGACCACAAAGATGAGTTGAGGACAATTAGGAGGAGTAGTAATGGACAGATTGGTTTACGAACCGATCTGTGAGGCTTCCAGTGATGTTACTCAACTATCCTCTTCGAAAGTGACCTCTGCCCTGGAACAGCCCTCCCAACTACCTTACTTCAGCAACCGCGATCTGAGCGCTGTTTCAGCCCCTGGTGTTCTCTGGCCCCTGGCCTCTAAGTCCACGCGAAGAGCGGTGCCGGTCGATGCAGGTTCGCTGCTTTGCGAAGACTGCAGAGCGCGTGTGGGTCAAAGACCCGCGTTCAGCTGTTCAATAAACGGACAGGGTGCTTAGTGAAAAATCATTTCGTTTTGACCTTTAAACTAGAGACGTTCCGAGTGGTTCCCTGATGCTGCCTGGAGCATATCCTGTCGATGCGAGATCAGCTTTTAGTATTTCCCCGAGACGTTCCTAAGCGGGGGCGGGGGGTGGTATCACTGACCCCCAAAAGCCGGTCGACCTTGCCAACGAGGGCTCAGCCGAATCCGCAGAGAGGTGGCTGACTTTTAGGAATTCTGAGAAAGCCGCAAAATGTTGCTGCAGTCTGGTCGCGCTGTCAGGATGTCAGGGAGATTTGCAAACGAGCTGTAATGCAATCCAGCGAATGGGAGCCAGCTGTTGGCCTGCGACAGTCTTTCAGACTGCACGAAAAGGTCTGGCGAAAAAGCCAGGCCGGACTCCCATGCAAAAGCGCAGAGCTGAACTCCGTTAAAGCTCTTTTCGTTTATGTTGTAAAGCAGCCTTTTGGGACGAACATGAAACAAACCCGCAAATCCCGCTCCATGTGGGGGGAAAAAAACAACCCTGTAGAAACAGACTGAACCAAACCCGCAATTCAGCGTTGCGCACACTGCTTCTTGAACGTAGAAGACAGACGCCTGTCACGTGTAAGTCTTGAGTGGGACCCGGGCGGGCAATATGACACCTGACTGCAACGCTCCTGAGACAATTTTACATTAACATTTGAGTTGCTTAGCAGACGCTTTTATCCAAAGCGACTTACACAGTTTATAATTTCTACATTCATCCATTTTATATAACTGGATATTTTACAGAAGCAATGCAGGTTTAGTATCTCATCCAAGGGTCAACAGCTGCGGTGGGATTTGAACCAGCAACCTTTCGGTTACAAGCCTGCCGCCTTAACCACTACACCACCAGCCGCCAAGCTGGCTGAGATTCACTGGCGGGGAGGTGACCTGCCAGCGAGAGTGGGGGAAAAGTGTAAAGGCTTTCTGTGAAATTCTGCATGGTTTCTTCATGAGCCATCACAGATAAATACCCTGAATAAAAATATTGGTTAGCTTAGCAGTCAGCTCAGCAGCACCTTAGCAGGTCTCGCGTTATAAGGACGGTATCACTGCTTCGGATTAAATATAGGTTTCGTTTTTTTGAATGCTGCTGGGCGATCCCTTTGTAGCCCTAGCTTACTGCAAGTGCGCTATTTCTTCTGGTTTAACAGCTGGTTTATATTCATTCGGGCACAGCTAACGCACAGTGCGGCCCGCACCATTTAAAACCGGTTTCAATTCTCAGAGAAAGTGCACGGTTTTGCTGTGGTCTGCTGAAATACCGGACACCACTAGTTTGTCACATGAGGCGTTCATTGGATCGAAAACCAATCTGAACAGGTGAGCCCGTTTAAAGCGCGACATGAGCCAATCACAACAGACCGAGAGCACAGCCCTTTCTGATATATCAGTAGACTGTTGTTAGCCCAGATATCCCAGCCAGTTGAAAAACTTAACACTGAACATAAACTGTCAGAGAGTCATAACATTTGTCATGGTAAGAGAATAGGAATTGTAATAAAGAATGTATTTGAGAACGTTTTCTGATGCAGGTGAAGAAATGGCGCGGAGGGCTTCTATAGTGGCGTAGATTACATTCGTCTAGATTGTGACTCCGAGATGATCAGTACTGAACTGCCCCATAAACCAGTGCACGAAACTGCAAAGACTGAATCGGAACAGCCGCGAGTCTTCCATGATTCTGAAGACCCCAAAGTGGTTCGTGAATAAATGGGGTTTGAGAAGGACATATCCCCCCTGAAACTTGCATTTAATTTCAGTGCATTTGAAATTTTCAGGCACACTTTAAATGACGCTATTCTTTTCTCTGTCTACCACAGCAAACACAAGCTATGACTGAGTACTCCCCTCTCCCTGGCTCTGCGTCTTCGTGCTGTTCACTTTGATGCGGGAACGTGCCCACCTCCCTCTCCCTTCTCCCCTTTTTGGGGGTGGGGAAAGTGCGGTATGGACATTCAGATGTGGGCCCTCTCTAACCCAGATCCGGAGCAGCACCTTCCACGACGTTCCTGGCGTTTAAGAAAACATGTCAAATGACGTGCAAAAAAAAATCAAAAATAAACTGAGAGTGAGAGGTGGGCCGTCTTCCTGTCCTCCGAGTGGCCAATGAAAGCTGACTTCTGTGCGCCAGGACTGTGCGTGTTATTTCAGGCAGCCCTTGAGTAAATACAGGCCAGTGGTGTCGCACTGCCAGGTGTGTCAGGATATGATATATAGTTTTATTTTGCATTATTTTGAGAGGCTTACGGAAATAAACGTTCATTCTCAAAACGGTGAAGATGCAGAACCGCCTTGTTGTTAAAGAGCCGGAATCCTTCAGCTGCGAAAGAAGTAGTGTTTTCAAATCAACAGCTATTCAATTCGTCTGCCCACCAGCTAACTTGTGTTGTTCAGGGTTATGTTTATAAGCGGGGGTGGGGGGGGGGGGGGCACAACCCAAATTTGGAAAACCAAAAAAAAAAAACTTACCAACATAAAAT
>JAOYSI010004646.1:0-14139 GCA_025775065.1 Hiodon alosoides
GAGTTACCCATCTGTTTGAATACAGGCGTTTGAGTTACCCATCTGTTTGAATATAGGCGTTAGAGTTACCCATCTGTTTGAATACAGGCGTTTCAGTTACCCATCTGTTTGAATATAGGCGTTTCAGTTACCCATCTGCGTGAATCCAGGCGTCGGAGTTACCCATCTGTGTGAATACAGGTGATCGAGTTACCTATCTTTGTGAATACAGGCTCAAGAGTTACCCATCTGTGTGAATACAGGTGATCGAGTTACCTATCTGTGTGAATACAGGCTCGAGAGTTACCCATCTGTGTGAATACAGGTGTTAGAGTTACCCATCTGTGTGCACTACACATTGGAGCTGTTGGTTATCAGAGCACAGGCTTGTGTCCCTTGTGTGCTGGCTCCTGACAACGACAGGATTAGTCCGCTCAGTAGAAGCACACAACTGTTTTGTTTAGCTGTTTGTGGGATCTCTTTAATATGGACCATTCCCGATGATTACAGCAGCCTTAAATCGAACAAAGCCGCTTTCTTTAGAGCGCTCCGATTTGTTGCAAACAACTCAGCTTTCGATTCTTATGTGAGTAACTTGGTAGTGAAGAATAAATGTCTGAATTGTGTCCCACGGCTGAATGTAGGCTCGTTCCTGATTTCAGAACTGACACCTCACATAAGGAACCACACCGGTCCACATGCATGTCGCGTTTTAGCACGCCCTTGGTGCACATTGGCACGCTTCCATTTGTTGTTGTTTGTGGCACATGGTGGCCGTGTAATTCTGGGGCTGTCTCCAGCTGTCATCACAGTGAAAAACTTTTCAACATTGTGTACGTCGGTTTTTTTTTTTTTGTTTCTCCGATACTTTCCCAGAGTGTGAGTTAAATTTGGGAAGTGGACGTCCTGATGCAAAGAGTGCTCATTACCAGATCATATTACCACCTGTAAAGGGCAAGGGTCTTCTCTTGCATTTATTTTTTATTGACTCTAATTGCATTTCTTCTTGTAAAGGAGGTCTTCTGCTAAGCTAATTTCGGGACCAATGCGGTCATTAGTACGCTCACTAGTATGGTCACTTATCTCAGTTATTTGCTCATTGTCTCATTCCCTTTGGCTTTCATTTTCCCACGGTCGCCTCTCTCCTCAGCAAAACCATTTTGAGGGAAAAGCAGTTTTCATGTGGAAAGAAGAAGTTTAACATGGACCCCAAGAAGGTGAGCTTGCCAATTACCATTTGGTTCTTAATCGCTCTCAAGTTTGGGGAAAGTTACGAGCTGCAAACTTGGGCTAGGTAGCAGGAGGCTAACGTAGGGAGGCTAACGTAGGGAGGCTAACATAGGGAGCTACAGTATGAGGCTAACGTCGGGAGCTAAGTTATAGAGGCTAACGTAGGGAGGCTAACGTAGGGAGCTAAGTTATAGAGGCTAACGTAGGGAGGCTAACATAGGGAGGCTAAGGTATTGAGGCTAGCTAAAGGATGCTAAAGTATGGAGGCTAATTTAGGGAGGCAAGGGTAGGGAAGCTAAGGTAGGGAAGCTAACATAGGGAGGCTAAGGTACAGAAGATAAAGTATGAAGGCTAATGGCGAAGGATGGCGAAGTTAGGGAGGCTAGGGTTAGGGAGGCTAAGGTTTGGAAGCTAACGTAGAGAATCTTGCGTAGGAAGGCCAGGGTTGGTAGGCTAACGTGACATTTGCTCTGTGGTCTCGCAACGTGATGTGAGATGAAGAAGGCAGCCTAAGCGCAGATTTACCAGCGAGGCACAGCGGTTGGCTCCTTTGGAGACCGAACAGAAAAACAAAAAGCAAGAGCAGCGCGCTTGACGTGGCCCAGGTGCAGGCTATGCGCACCAGGCACAGGGGTGGGGGGATGGAGTGAGAGAACCTCATCCTGGGCTCGCTGGAGAGAAGTGAGGGGTTCCCCCTACTGAAATAGCGCAGTGAACTATTCAGTGAATAGTCTATCAAACCATTTTGCTAGATTGTATCTTACATGTAAAAACCACAGGTAAGAGCTCAGTCAAAATAAATAAATAATATACAATGATCACATGTCTTCTTGACACTCACTTGTCTGCTCTGAAGCCAAACAATCGTTTTACTTTTGTTCTCTACTTGTACTGGTGTGTAGCCAGGCTCTTTACATTTGCATCTGCAAACACCAGCGTCAGTTTAAGTCTTGTCCAAGTTTTATTTTTTGATTGACCTTATAGGTTGAACATTGACAGCATCAAGGCCTCAGAATAAATGCCCTTTGTATTCATCCGTACCTCTCAACATAAACCAGGAAGCATTTCCTGGTGGGAGATGAGGTATACTAACGCCTTGGTTATGTAGCGTGAGAGATACCATCAGTCCTATTGGTTGACGTGCGATGCCATCACTGCAACATTCAAGATTACTCAAGGCTGCGGACAGAAAGAGACTGGGGACTTCCGGGGCCATTTTATTTCGCAGATAATGTCAGTGAGGTTGTGTGTGCGTCCGAATGCTTCCTCCGAAGCGTAGCAGCTTTTGAGCGAGGCACTTCCTCCCTCAACTTTGTACCTGCGGTTTTTTCTCAGCTGAAGTGCTGCAGCGTTGAGAAGCGGAGGGGAAGTGACGGCACCAGCATTATCAGCTTGGATTAGAACCCCTCCGCCTAAGGCCTCTAAGCCAAATGGCAACATACGAGTGCGAGCATGGCTGTTTTGCCCCAAAAGGAATCATGGCCATATTCAAGGCTAGTGGGGATATTTTTTTGTTGTTGGATCTTTTCTTTTCAAATTTCCCTATTAAAATACCCGATGGCAGGTCTACTGGCTGATCCAGGTGTGGATCTGGGTGTGGCTCTCCATCAGGGTTCCAGGGCTACCAAACAATAAGCAGGATCAGCGGGGATCTGTAACATTTGCTACCAAGAGTTAATGGAACACATTTGGCATCAGTCAAACTTACAGTCCAAGATTTTAAAAAGTTTTTCAAAAGATTAGCATTATTCGTCATGAGTAATATGTCCCATGACCTTGGGACACTTGCTTTGGTGATTGTGTGTGAAATGGGTCACGAGGGCTGTGCAATCCGAGCTGGCCTTCTTTTAGCGTCAGTCATATGCGTTGTGAGGGCGTGGAATCCAGCCTTCAACTGCCCTGCCAATCTCCAGCAAAATTCACTTATGGGTGTTAAAATCATTGCCAGTTTTATAACACACTGACTTTGAGTTCCTTGTTGGTTGTAAAGGCTACATAGGCTATAGTATATTGGCTGTGCCTAATCTCCTACCCGCTCCCTTGTGTCTCTCTGCAGGGCATTAAGTACTTGGTCGACAATAACCTTTTGGAGTGGGACCCACAGGCCGTGGCCGAGTTCCTGTACAAAGAGGAAGGCCTGAACAAGACAGCCATAGGGAACTTCCTGGGAGAGAGGTAACTTAACCATGAGGATGATGTCTATTGACTGTTTGTACAGCTGACTTTTCCGCCGCCTGTACGCAGGCCTTTCCGACGTATCATGAGCGAGAACGTCACAGCCGCAGTGAGGACGCAGAAGATGGTGTCTCTGCGGTTTTGTCTGATGTTACTCTCACGTGAGCTGCCCTGACTCTCGTTGTCTCCTGCCCTTTAGGGAGGACATGCATCTCCTGGTTCTGAAATCCTTTGTGGAGCTCCATGAGTTTTCCGACCTGAACCTGGTGCAGGCTCTGCGGTGGGTGGCAGTCTTTAAGACAACTTAGATAACTTAAGCTTTCTGTCTGGGTGCCTGTGAGAATCTGTCAGCTATCCTTGATTGACGTGCCCGTCGCTCCCTGCAGGCAGTTCCTGTGGAGCTTCCGTCTCCCGGGAGAGGCGCAGAAGATCGACCGCATGATGGAGGCCTTCGCCGCCCGCTACTGCAACTGCAACGCCGGCGTTTTCCAGTCCACTGGTGCGGCTTCCACCCGCCCCCCCCGCCTCCATCGTAGTTGGACCGGTCCAATGTAGAACAGTGTTGCAATCACAAGATAGAAGCCGCCTTTACAGTGGCAGACATAACACTCACATCATTGCTCTGAGTGGGTACAGACCCTCTTTGCAACAGGGCTTTAGGAGCTGGCTTTAATCATATGTTGTCAACTGAAATATTGCCCGTAGAGGCATGTCGCTCACGTGTAACAGTCCTACGAGTGACAGAGTGCCGGACGTGACGTGGTGGGCCTGCCGCTGACCGCAGTGAGAAAGGGCGTGGCCTCACCCTGTCGTGCCCCTGCTGGTTCTCCACAGACACCTGCTACATCCTGTCCTTCGCTATCATCATGCTCAACACCAGCCTGCACAACCCCAACGTGAAGGACAAGCCTTCGCTGGAGCGCTTCGTCAACATGAACAGGGGCATCAACAACGGGGGAGACTTGCCCAATGAGCTGCTGACGGTGAGAGGATGGGGGCGGGGGCGGGGCCTCATCCGTCTGCTCTATGATGCGTGACTTTGAGATGATCCCGTCCCCACAAGCTCATGCAGTAAACCTCATGTCTCTATAATTATCCTTAATCACACCACCGTTTTACACAACCCTGTATCTGTCCTATGGGTGTAATTATCTGTAACATTCTTCTTAGAGTGAATATTAAATGGGTGCCATAAATCAATTACCAACGATCCTCCAATTCAGAAGGAAATTAAAACCACTGCGCTCTACTTGCGGCCGTGAATGTCTGAATAGGGCCAAACGATATTCTGCTTCTCCCAACCATCCAGAAACTGTACAACAGCATCCACAGTGAGCCGTTTAAAATCCCAGAGGATGATGGGAATGACCTCACTCACACCTTCTTCAATCCCGATCGAGAGGGCTGGCTTCTCAAACTGGGTGAGACACTCGGTCGTAGTTTCTTCTTGCTCCACTGTACATGTGAGGTTGCAAATATAAACATAGGTTTAGGGGAAAGTCATAGAGGCTAATCCTGCTGGGTTAGGTTATAGAGACTAACCCTGATGGGTAAGATCATAGAGAATATCCAGATGGGTAAGGTAATAGAGAGCAACCCTGATGGGTAAGATCATAGAGAATAATCCAGATGGGTAAGGTTATCTGACTCACCCCTTAGTTTCCTTCTTTTTTCCCCATGAAAATCATTTTTTTCCCCATGCAAATCCAGCTTATTTTCCTGCCCTCTCTCCAGCTTGTCTGGGTTCTATTTGATTTGTTGGAATAAGATTGTGTAACCGAGGACACATGATCTGTCATGACCCATTGCAATGCTTAACAAGAGCGTACTATTGGCTGGTTAGTGATGCTGATGATTAAAATACAAACTTAAATGGTACACTGTACTAATACATGTTACATTGTCTTAAGGCAGCTCTTGAACAATTAATGACAGTATGAAGTAAATTAAAATATGGGATCTGATGTGTTTCCTTTAAAGGAGGCAGAGTGAAGACGTGGAAGAGGAGGTGGTTCATTTTGACGGACAGCTGCTTGTACTATTTTCGGTACACCACGGTAAGTTCCTCCTGCCTCATCACAAGCGTATCAGGACTTCCAAGGAGCTTGTGCATGTTCCCCAGAGTCCGGTTCAGAGCCTAACGGGCTTCCCAGCGGCAAGACAGGCCAGTCCACATGTTGACCACAGGGCAGTTTGCTCGTCAGGAAGTGAACACCAGGAAATCAGATCAGCGGGAGCAGGGTTCATCTGGCACTTATGGGACATTATGATCAGTCAGTATAGAGATGTGAGATGAGTGCCCAGTCAGGTCAAAGGCCTGGAACAGCAAAGTAACAGGGACAGAAAAGGTGGAACAGAGGAGACATCCTAAGTAATAAAAGCTGCGTTGGTCTCTTCCCTTACTAATGATGTGTGGTCTCTCTCCAGGACAAAGAACCCAGAGGCATCATTCCCCTGGAAAATCTGTGTGTGAGAGAAGTGGAGGACCCACGCAAAACAGTATGACTCTCAAAAAAAAAACCCTCACAATCTCGGATAGGAGCGTAGTGCTAAATGTCAGCAGCTTTGACACAAGTCAGGAAGTGGCATATTGGTCAGATTATGTAGGGTAGATTCTGTGTCCTTTTAGGTTTTACCGGAAATCACCAGAGTAACTCTAACAGGCTTTGTGTGTGCTTTTGTGCACGTGTGTGTTGTAGTACTGTTTCGAGATATACAGCCATAGAGGTCTGAAGGTGAAGGCTTGCAAGACGGAGACAGACGGCCGGGTGGTGGAGGGGAAGCACCAGTTCTACAAGATTTCCGCCAAAACAGCCGCGGAACGGGACGACTGGATCCGGGCCATCAGGTTAGAAGAACCAGCCGGGCTAACGGCCTCGGACCTAGCTTCTCACGCCATAAAGAGGGCATCTATGCCATTGGTTAACTTCTAATTTAGAAACTGTACTGACGACGAAATCACTGACGAATACTGAGCGTTTCCTTCGCTGTCGTTTAATTTCACAGAACAAGTATATCCAAGGACCACTTCTACGACCTGGTCACTGTGCGCAAAAGAAAGGTCATCAACAGCATGTCCCAGTACTGAGAGGCATTGGGTCCCAATTGGGTACAGGGGGTGGGGGGGCGTGAACACTCCAGCTGACATGGTCATTCATTGGACCTTGTAAATTTAAACTGTCCCAGAAAGCATCGGTGTCTGTGAAGATTTGGTGTAAACAGGAGAAACAGGGACGAGGTGTCCTTTTGGATGGCTTCCTGCCTAAGTTCCATAACCTGCAAAGCTGAGGGAAATGTCAGAGATAGAGAGAGGAACAACAACAAAAAACTAGTAACTAGTAACTACATATATCAGTTGAATTCAATTTTATTTGTGGTCACTGACCATGAACATGGTGAATAGGTTGTCTTAGAATCAGCTCTCAGCATAGATATGTCAATTAAGGACCTGTTCTCACCATAGATATGTCAGTTAGTTTAGGACCTGTTCTCACCATAGATATGTCAGTTAGTTTAGGACCTGCTCTCACCATAGATATGTCAGTTAGTTTAGGACCGGTTCTCACCATAGATATGTCAGTTAGTTTAGGACCTGCTCTCACCATGTGGGACCAGTAGCCTTAGATTTCAGGTGATCCGCTAATCAGAATCAAGGTCTTCTTCAGTCAGAAAGAAAATAAGAGAAGTTCACATGGGAAACAACCAGAAGTTATTTTTATTACAAAGTTTTAAAATTCCAACATCTTCTCTCTTCCCCTTTCAATTTCAGAACGTAGCCTGAACACTCAGTGTGGTGAGGTTTGGTTACCTTTGGTTCAGCTAAAATAATCATGCATTTATTTTTAAATTCTTGTGGCAAATGCTAAGATGCTATACAATGCTCAAGCTTTCACAGTCTCCCGACACAAAGACAAAATTAATTACGCTCGATGTCAAAGCACCTGGTTATTTGTGTTGTTTCTTGTTATTTAAAGAAATTTTCTTTGGCGATTTGTGCAATAAATTAAATATGAATTTTGCAGGAAGGCATTAGTATATAAAGCTTCAGAAGCCACCAGCACAGTTTGCGTTTCACATGCAGTACTTAAACCTTATTAGGCCAGTGCTTACTTACTTTTAGTTTAGAAATTTAGAAGTGAGGCTTTGTGAGACGATTAAGTCAGTCACTTCCTCTGGATAAAAGCTCCTGGCGAATGGATGATATATACATGGAATTGTGTATTTGTCCGTACTGAAATAAGTTCAAAATATTTTTGAAATGTTGCAGTTCTGGTTTTTGATCAAATTTACAGATGTACAGATTTAAACGTACAAATCTTTTTTTTTGATTCTTTCTTTATCCGTGTGAAGCTAAATATTTACTTTGATAAGTGTGTAGACGTTTGTAATTCATTGTTGTATTATCTTTGCCACCGGTTTTGTATCGGTAATGTTTTATTTTCCCAAATATTCTCACTATATTTGCTTTAATACGTAACTGATTGATAATATCTGTAGAGCAACATTATAGATCTAAATGACTGTGTACATGCACAAGAAAACAACACTTAAGGTGCATTTTAAGCTCGTAAATATTTAATTACTGTATTTAATTATTTAATTGCCATACCAGTGTAAGAACTTGTTCAACATGTTCAGCTGTGCCGTGTATGTACATGATACAGCTAAATTGTGAAATCGAAAGATGCGATTTTTTTTCTAAATAAATACATTTTTGTGTTTTCTCCCCGATTTGAAATCGCCTTTTGTGCTACTTCGTTCCAACTTGCGACTGCTAATCCTGCTTCCCACACACGGGGAAGTTAGTGAGCTATACCAGTGTCCCCCAGTCTTTCTGTTTTCTGTTCATGTTAATAAACTTTCACACTCCCACGGGCTACTTAGCCCAGTCCGTAAAGGCTCGTCCCACACTGTGACACTGTACTGCCAGTCTGCAGGCATTGCAATAGGTCCAACCAACTTATTAAATCTGTGTTTGGCGACGGAAGAACGGAACAAACCAAACGGAGGGACTGGGGCGTAGCACAGAGAGATGTCATTCATTAAAGCAGAAGTCCATGTGTTCTCTACACTTCAAATTAACTAAACAAATCCAATGATCAAATAAACTACGGCATCAACTGCAAACCAAGTAAGCCACCTCGCTTTAAATCCCCATCAGACAATGCGCTCCTGATATCAGACTTGAATACAACGACGGTTACACTACCTTCACTTTTTACCTGCGCGGCAGCGCGGAGAACCCGAACGCTGTAATAACCCGAACGCTGTAATAACCCGAACGCTGTTATAACACAAACGCCGTAATAACACGAATGCTGTAATAACCCGAACGCTGTAATAACCCAAGTGTGTACAGTAAAAGTTAAGACGAAGCCAAACTACCCAGGCTGCGTTGAAAAAGGGGGGGGGCTATCAAAGAAGAGAAGGGCTGTAAACTATATCCCACATTAGCCTAGCGTGTCGCTACAAAGAAAACGGCAGAACCAGCAAGGGGTTCTTGTTTCGCTGTTGCTACTGTCGGCTAGCTACTAATTGACTGCATTCAAATGTAGCATTTTGCATTGGGCCGCCATATTACTGACGCCGCCACAGCTTGTATGAGCGTGTCTTTTCCCGGTACTAGTACATTTTCACCTAGCTGGTTAGCGAAGCAGGCTATATGTTGTGGGCCTGTGGTTAATGCTCTTAAATGCGAGGGGTTTCTATGCACTGTGCGCGTGCGTGTTGAGGTGCACATTGTGCTCAACACTTACGGTACTACTTTAGCCTGATCATGGAGGGGAACACAAAGAGAGCGTGAGAGGACGGGGGGAGGGGAACAATAGGAGTTAGGAGAACAATACTTTTAATGTTTAAATGTCGTTCTTGGACCCAGTCAAGGGAACACACAGCAACCGTCACTAAGGAAAGGGACGAAAACAAATGCCTTCAGGCAGTTTACTTTATCTGAATGCCAGCAGGTGGCATCTGCTGGTTAGTTTTGGCATGGCACATATATTATTGGCATTGGTACTTGGGAAGATAGACTGGATCCTCTTTTTAGAAAACAGGTGTTGTGTTAAACCTTTTGTTGGCAGTTAAAAAAAATAAATGTTTTCCTCCTCACAACTTTACAGCCAGTCTATTTCACAACACAAGTGCGAGGACAAGTGTAACACGAGGAGTTAAAGCCAGCAGTGTAATACCAATTGAAAAAAGTAATGGGAGTGAACAGAGTGACCTATTATTGAATAAACGAAATGCAAATATACCAGATGGAACACATGTTTGAGAGTCCCCCAGAGTCTTGTCAGTCTAAAATAAACCTTTCTGCCATTTTAAACCTTCCAGCCATGTTGTATATCATTTAGAAGTTGCTGCTATGTTTTAGACTATTTTGAGATGTTTTATTATGACAGCTGTCTTTTCACAGGGAGCATATCTCGTATGAGAAGGGGACATTCGGCGTACCTTACAACATACCTTTGGGAACCATAATACTATGATGCTTCTTAAAAACACTCACAAACACACATTCTGGCAGTGCAGAAGGAAGGTGGTGTGCCTCTCCACTTCCTGTGTCTGTTGCGCTAGATCCGCCCTTAGCTTCTGCTGGGCTGCGGCTGCTCTTGAGGTTTCTGCTGGCCCTCAGCAGGTGGGGAGAGAGAGCGACAGAGTGAGAAACAGGAAGGGAACATTTTTGCAGTGTGCACACAGACACACTTGCGTGTATGTAGCCGGGCTCACCTCTAGGGGGTGACAGTAACGTTGCCCCTTAGAGTGGATGACAAGAGAATGATTGGTTGTAAGAGCTAATGACTTAGGTCGGTTTGTCTGTTTTGGCAGAAAAAAGTGAATTTGATCCCTGGTTAGGGCAGATGGAAGCTTGGTGCTCGGTGCGTTGCGTTCGCAAGCAAAAGCACACATTCGCATATAAACAGCTCTAAAGCATTAAAAATAAAAATAAAAACATTTGGAATCTGCACTGTTTTTTCCTCCTCCTCCTCACCAGTTTGGAATCGGCAATTGTGCTGATGCATCTCAGGTTGTTTGTACGAATCCTGCCATCACACACTTTTACACTCTGCAAGTTGCACAGCCCACAGAGGAGATTCAGCGCTGCAGAGGGTCTCTTTTACACTCTCCAAGCTGCACGGCCCGCAGAAGAGATTCAGCGCTGAAGAGGGTCTCTTTTACACTCTCCAATCTGCACGTCCCGCAGAAGAGATTCAGCCCTGAATAGGGGAGGGCGGCAAGCTTCGTACCGACCAGCTGAGATGTATTAGCACGAGGATGCTCTCAGATACAGGGAGGCAGAGGGCTGGTTTAAGCCTTTTTAATGGCATATCGAGCAAAAAACTACGAAAATAGTCTATACAAATTAGAATAAAACCAAATTGAAACAGCTTCCAAAACAGTAACCAAATTAATCAATCCTGGTCCTCGCTGGCTGCTGTGTCTGAGGGGTTTTCATTTCTATACATCTCTAAATGGTTTAATGGGAGTCATCATTTGTATTTAAAATGATCTCTCCCTGGCGTTTCCAGCTGTAAATCAGATGTTAATTTTCGGCGACAGCCCGTGAGGATCAGGATGGAGTACCCCTGGTATAAACTGTCTTCCAAGACTGCTCTGCTGCCTCTCAGTGTTGACGTCTAATTAGCCAAGCCACGCTCAGGTGTGCAAAGCGCAGTCTTTGGCTGTGCCCCCATTGGCTGCCAGTCCGTCTAGGCCAGGCCGGGCATGTCTCTGGAGCTGTCTGAGGGCATCTCTAGGCTGCGTGCAGCATGGATGTTTGAGGGCTCGCTATAAGTTACTATACAAGTTGCTGTGTATGCTTAAAAGCAACCTGTTTCGAGTTTGAGAACGCAGATTGGGAGACTTTCTTAGGGGTGTGTGACAGGACTGTTAGGCGGTTGATAAGGGGCTAACATATGAGAACATAACAAATGACTGTCGTGAGGGAAACATATGAACTAACATATTGCTAAAAATAACTCAGAGGTTCAGAAAGGGGTGGTTCCATGGTGCTTTGATGCATCTGACGCTGTAGTTTAATCGCTCAGATTCTCTTGCTGAAAGACAGGATACAGCCATGGCATTGCTCTTCTGTATATGGGTTGTGCAGGTGGGATGGTGTGGGTTTAAGCACATGCTGGGGTGTAAAGTTCCAGTTTTTTTGTTCCAAAAATTAATACAGCAGGGGGCCTCAGGCTGCCTATGGTAGAAGGGGTCTCCAGGTAGAAGGGGTCTCCAGGTAGAAGGGGTCTCCAGGTTGAGGTTGAGGTTGAAGAGCAACGTGTGCAGTATTCTTATTTGAACATGACAGAGAAACAGGTACACACATCCTGTTCACAGTATCACACAGTATCAGTTACACAAATCCTGTTACATTGCAGCAGGTACACATATCCACAGGTGTGCCAAAGGTTGTAAGATCCTGGTTTGACCCGCTTTTCTTTGCGGACAAGTCTAAACCCCAAATACCTAGTCCAGTTTATCCAAGGTACAGATGGTACAGATTAGAAATGCAGGATTTAATGATTTTTTACATTAAAAAATCTGAGCCTTTTTTCCAGTAGGTGGCAGAAATATGCCACGATAAACAGGCTCTGCAATGTACAGGGTAACTGGAAAAGAAGACTGTGACAAATAAGCTTTAAAAACATGGTCCTGAACATACGTTTGGTTTAATTTCATAGGTTCTAGTTAATTATACTGTGGTGGGAGGGCCTTGTGGGCTTTTAAAGACTGGGGCGAGGATGTGGAGGATCGGCAGGGTGAAGGGGCTGTGCCTCTCTACCCTGAATCCACATGCAAACGAGCCCGTTAAAAGGGTAACTGGGTGATTATCACCCGTACCTGGCCAGTTTTACCCGTTTAACAGGCGCGTTTGCTCATGGAGTCAGGTGGGGAGCCGTTTATAGCTGGAGTCAGGTGAGGAGGCGTTTGCACATGGAGTCAGGTGGGGAGGCGTTTACACATGGAGTCAGGTGGGGAGGCGTTTGCACATGGAGTCAGGTGAGGAGGTGTTTGCACATGGAGTCAGGTGGGGAGGCGTTTGCAGATGGAGTCAGGTGAGGAGGTGTTTGCACATGGAGTCAGGTGGGGAGGCACATTCCTCGTTCGCCCACCTAACCCTTGTATGTGCTTTATTCTTAAACATGTTTTTGTGTCGATCTCAATCATGAGTGCTCCACGTTCCCGTTCGGAGATTAACTTGGAATTGTTGCTATGAGTGATTGCACTGTACCTGCAGCACCTGGTCTTGAGGATAAGGGTACGTCCGTCCCCGTGCCCATTTGTCCGCATGACCATTTGTTGATCGAGGACCATTAGGACAGAGACTCCCTTCCTGGGTCAGCTCATACCGACGCATTGTTGAAACTTCCTGTCCGTACTGTTCGGTATATAGATTTAGGTGCTCCGTTTTCTCTCTACCGCCCCCAAGTGATAATCCAGCTGAAGTACATGTTTTAACATAGACAGGCTATTTAAGGTCTCTGAATGCACAAATTAACATGGACTTTCTCTTCAAACAAGGGCGGAAAAGAAAACCAGTGACACACCCGCAAAGAACCAGCTTGCTTTTACAAATAACACTACACGGCCACCGATCGCTATTGCCTGCTAGGGCAAGAATTCCTCTCCCTTCTCAACCCCCTCCAACACAAAAGCCTTCTGGAAAAATAACGTGGGAGCAAATAAACCCAGATTACTCCAAAGGAGTCAGGTTCTTTCAGGCTCCACGGCTGGGGAACACCCCTTCTGCATGACTAAACAGAGCTTGCCTACAGATCTCTTCACTGAGGATTCACGTATGTGCCAACGTTTTTGGCAATACAATAAAAGCCTGAAGGTAACACAAGGTGACACAAGTAATTTTCATTTTTACTTTCACAAAGTTAAAGCAAATCCCCGGAGGAACAGTACAGCCTACTGTGAGGCCATTTGCATCTGGTATTTAAGACATCAGAGAATACATAGGTCGCCAGGTCAGAGAGGAAGTTCTCATTTGACAATGAAAAGAAGATGTGATTTTCAAGTAAATAAAAATTAAGATTATTTAAATTAAGTTAAATTAAGAGATTGTCTAACTCAATACAATGCTACGCATCCCTATTTAAAAAGATGGTTCTCATGAATTTGTAGTTATAAGGTTTAAACACTCTAAATGTCTCAAGACCTTGTCCACTCGTTTAAAATCCTAATACAGCCAATCTTTGAGATGTTCAGCATTATCAAGGATTACTGCACTTCACAGGTTTTCATAGTTCTCTTTATAGTTACAATTTAAAAAAAAACCTACTAATTATAAATGTCTCTCTCTCCCAAACCCCCCTCTGTTTTTAATACTGAGCTCAGCATAGAAGTCACAGTTTATGATTTAACTTAGTCTATATTCAGCTCTCATACACTGATGTATCTCTCAGACAGAGGTGAGCTGAAAAAGAAGACGTTTCCCAGGACACCCGAGTAATCCCCTTGTTCACAGAAGGGGTGCGCTGGGCTCCATTACAGTTATGTGATGTCAAACTGGGGTAAAAAAGCAATCAGACATCTCAAAGAGGGAACACCCTTTCCCATCTCAGGGAATTACTTTGTCCAGCACACAGGGAGACAGGTCTACCCTCCACAGAGGTGTGTGGTTTCCCCAGTTCAGAGAAGGCATCCTGATTCTGAGCAACGTTGACGCCGCCCTGACTAGCTTTTTCCTTTGCTTGTGTTTTCATAGCCAGTCCGGTTCTCGATTTGTGTACACGACCCTGAGGC
>JAOYSI010004648.1:0-14136 GCA_025775065.1 Hiodon alosoides
GGCTGGACTTGACCACTCCACTCTCTAATGATGCTGCTGTCCTTCCCTCCAAACTCTGTGTCCCACAGGGCCATTCTGCTACAGGTCTTAACTTCCAAATCCTATGCTGATTTTTTTAGGAGAAAAACTCTTGGTTAATTGTGAAAATAATTGTTTTGTTTTTTATTCTTTTCAAAGTTCGTGTAGCTGACCCTGAGCCCTGACGCAGAACGGGATGCTGTGTTGTGTTTAAAGTTCTACCTTAAATTTGTGTTCAGAAATAGCAAAAATGCCTGATTAAAAACGGTGTCAGTTTTCTACCCTAATGCGGATTCCAATGTCTTACGGAGATACCATAAAGAACGTTCTGTACTCCTGAGAAAACAGGCTTCTTCCCAAGCGTAACATAAACCTGACCCAAAGCAAGTCGCGCATTAGACTTTTAAGGTGAAAGTATTTCTTAATTCCGTAACTTCAGACTGATTTGCGCGGCTTTACCAGTGTCTATTATATATGTTTGTAGTCTTGGGGGCCGGGCTGAGCGTTATTATCATACTCCTCCCATTGTAGTGGCTCGGGAGACCCCATTACAATATATTTTTCTGTTGGGTTTCTAAAGAGCAACTCGAGACAAAAGCGCGAATACGGTCGCAGCAGCAGAACCCAAAAGTCGAGCGGGTCCTGAAGAGTTAGTTGCAGCTTTACGCTGGAGGCGCGCACTCGCAGGGTTCAGGAGTCGCACATTTCTTATCTGGTTCTTTACCTTCAGTCATTTTTTCTCTCTAGACAATTCTGAATATAGCTTGTGTTTATTTTTTTCAACCAAAACATAAACAAGGATTACAGTGACTTTTTACACACTTATGAAAGTGTATTTGATGAATTGTTAAAAGGCGTTAAAAAGAATGTAAATAACAAAAACGTCTATTTTAATGTCCGTTGAAGTATCTGTATATTCCACTTTTCTCTCCAGGAGTTTTGTTACGAATTGTCGCATCCGAAACGAATGCATTGGGTCGGATCGGAAAGTAAGTTTACGACGTAAACATGATTTAAACTGGTGTTTTATGGCGTATGATATTTTACCTTTATCCTAAATAGTATTTCATTTAATAAACAAAGGTTTTTTTCACGAATTACAAGTGTTATTTGCTTAAGTTTGACAGCATGATGTAAAAAGTGGACCCCCCAGTTAGCCATCTCCTGACATTTTCATTTGTGCAGTAGACCTGAACATGCGTCAGAAATAACAGCTTGAATGATAATGATATTAAAACGGATAAAACTATATTGATAAGCAATCTTAAATTATTTTAATGAAAAAAAAACATTAATGTTACGTAAGTTTAATTATGAAAAGTTCATAACTATTACCTAGCCAGAGCTCATTTAAAATAAATGCTATTTACTAATCGTGTGGTCTTCTGACATGATTTGCTTTCGTTCGCTTTTATAATGTTAAGTTTTATATATTTCAGTTATAGCAGGCAATAATTTTAATTCGATCACACATTCAAATAGAAATAAGTTAAGTTGTAGTTAAAATCAGGTTAAAAAAAAAAAAGTAAAGCAGAAAAACTGAAAATTCTAATCACTCAATCAACTGTCATCGCTAAACCAAAGTAGTATACCATTTTTTTAAAGGATTATTAACTTACGATTTCTGCGACAAAACTGAATTTACTTCATTTAAATTAAAGCTGTCGCGTCGCCCTCAGTGGAGGCGTATAAACTAGTTGTGTGCGCATGTGACAGCACAGCGATGGAGCTAAAGGAAAAGTTTTACGGAGCGTGGAAAACCAGCTTTGCGATTTCAATACATTACCATACACCTAAAGAGCATACTATTTTGACCTCGTCTAATACTTGAAACTTTGAATGTCGGTAGCACAGTAGATTGTGGGTTGTTCTGGGCTATTTTGACGCCAAAGATAATGGACGACGAACTAAATGCGTGATTACATGCGATGATCAACTCGCACACGCAGGAAAAGGAAATAGTTACAAGTTCTAAACTGGACTGCTCCCTGCCAGCTGGAACGAATATACCCCGAAACTCACAGAGAACCGAAACACAAGCGAATGTCCGTAAACTATGGACAAATACATATACCACATGCTGTACGGTTTGGCTCTTGCAGATGATAAAACTTGTATAACGGGAACGGCCTTTGGGACCATATCTCCCATAAGGGAAGTGTACATCTAGTGTTACCAGAAGCAACGACCAGTTAAATCAAAACCAGAAGAGACAGTGTTGGAAGGTTAACTGACAGTTTCGAATATCAGTTTCCTGTAGCAACACTACCGGTGTTGATGTAACTCTGAGATCAGCCACTGGTGTTGGTATCAATGCTCATTTGACTAAAATCTGTGTCATTTCATGATGTTACCTTGTTTCTCATTCTGCGCCCTCTGACAAGGGTCTCACCTCATCTTTGGGATGTCCTTGCATGCACCCCACCATGGGACGGCCATCAGTTGGGTCACAGCTGACTTTCCTGACTTTGGGTTGGTCTAGTAACACCTCTCTACCCACATATCCCCTCATTGTCAGCTCTGTGGCGTTGGCTAAAACATGGGGAGTTGAACGGCAACTGTTTTAAACAACACAGCCGGAAAAGGGTTTTAGGTTGACTGAGTTACTCTCAATGGACCATACATTGGACCATAGAATCATTGATACAGTGGTTGAAGTTGTGTTAATTTCGAGTCCTCCAGCGTACATTGGTAGACAGTGGTCACCTGGGTAATTCCTTATAAATAAATAAAAAGTATCCTTTTTAATAGCTTATAAATCTTATGAAACAAAATTTCTGTGTAAGACTGAAGCTATTAAATTTAAAAATTAGATTTGGCAGTTTTCTTACTTGGCTGACTTGGGTTATAATTGATTTTGACATTCCTGTGTATTTCACTTGCATTTTAAATACACAAACTACCGAATGTAAACTGTATAAATTCTATATTTTATTTAAAAACCTGGTGCTAATTAGCATGCTAAATTAACATGCTCCTGACGTTAATTATCAGTGGAGAACACATGGATATGCATTGTGTTTTTTGTGTAAAAATCTGAATTAGCAACCCCAAAGTAGAGCATAAAAATCCTCTTTTACCTTTGCCCGGTTCATTCGAACACCCAGACCTTATGGCCATAAACGTGAGGCCAAGTCTCATCACAGAAATTCTATATGTAATCATATATCCATTACTCACTGAATGCCTTGCCGCAGCAATTTGCCAGGTTGTGCAAAGCATGAGATTAAATATATCACAGCATGTGAAGCAATGTGACGCCCACCTCAGTGATTCTTTACTCGGTATCACAGTACTCCGCATGCGTCCATCCTACTCTGCAGTCCCCAAACGAAGACAAAAATATGCTGCTTCGATAAGTCAAGCCAGTGGCCGGAGATCTCGGGTGTTGGTGAACCCACACCGGAGAAGGGGACGGAAGCGTGCCGTCCCCTTCCCCCGCGATGCGGTCCATGCTCCAAGCCTCCTTCACACACATATTGCCCTCTGCAACAATCTTGGGGAAAGCATGAGTGCTGGTTGTGCTGCAAGGTTTCCGTCAGAGCTAGAACCCAGTGAGTTAAGTCTTCCACTGTTCCCTTTTTTCTATTAGCCTTTCAGCTCTAATTTTTGAGGCTAAAATTAAGACTTTTTTTCCGAACTGGTGCCAAAGACACTTTTCTGCCAGTTGTGAGGTTTATTTTTGCAGGGAAGTAATGAGCGCAAATTAAATCAATGAAACACGGAAAAGACAAACACAGGCTCGTTATCTGTTGCACACTCGCTTTCCTCTACAGAAAATGTAACACCTCTGTACATTCACACACGCACACGCACACGCACACGCACACGCACACGCACACACAGAACCAGCTGTGCCATGTCTTGTTAAATTAGATTGTTCATAAGAAAAAAATGTATCCTCTGAGAATATTGCTAATTAAATATCTTAAAATATTCCAATGATTAAACTCCAGGTTACAAAGTTGGAGAGAGAACTCAAAGTTGTGTGTAGTTCTACGAATAAATTAAAACTACAATTATAATAGTGACAGGAAACAGAACTTTGATGTTTATTTTACTAGTTTACATTTCTATGGGCAGGGCAGAAAGGTGAATGGCAGAAGGATGAATGACAGAATGTCGTGCGAAGCCAACATTTGCGGGGTTAATGGCTAAACATGAGGGAATTTTTTTTTTCTTTTTCTATGGGTTTGGAGACAGATGAGGGAGCAGGGGGTAGTCGTAAACAGTAGCCCCCACCCCAGGGGTTATACTTATTTGTACAAAGCAACAGTAGCCCCAAGGGGGTGAAACTTATCTGCACTGAGCAACAGTAGCCCCTACCACAGGGGGTGAAACTTTCTCGTTGATTGTGCATGCAAGCTTTCGCTTTTTAACGACTGTCAGAATGCCCTAATTAGCCTACAAATGTGTTCCCCACACCCGCAAGAAAAACACCACGAGGTCATGCCGCTGACCCGTACCACAGCACACTATTACCGTGCCGGTCCTCTTTCAAACATAGCTGGTTTACCTGTTTGTACTGACTCTTTTCACAGTAGAAGGGAGCTGTGTCCTTGGAAGCAGCGCTTTAATTAAAAATTTAAAAAAAACCGGCAAAAAAAGCAAAGTAAAAAAAAACTAACTATCGTCTGCATTCATATAACAGGCATTTTGGCTTATCTGTCTCTTTGAACCATTATCCGGGTCTTCAAAGAGGAAATAAGGAGATCCGTTGAACATTTCCATATGAAAGAAGACTCGTTTGAAAGTAACGACGGCGAAAGAGAACAGAATGCGCGGCGCGTGGCATCCAACGGTGCGCAGAGTTTACACTTCAGCGCGCGTTATTTCCCCGGTGCAACGCGCGCGCCCCCAGCCCGTGCTTCGTGCCTGCCTTCAATTTACAGCTTCCCTGGTGAAGCCTCGTCCTAACCCTCCCTCTACGAGGCCCCAGTGTTCCGGGGGAAAGCGCTCAGAAACTTTGCATTAATATTCAATGTAACCTCGAAAGTGATGGTTCAGACTATTTCTTATACAGATTCGAGAGTGCTGACGGAGGCCAGAGCGGCACACTGCAAAAACGAAACCCTTCTTTCAGTGTATAAAAAAATAATTCACCGTAATGGCTATGAGAGAAATACTTTGTCTGATCGTATGACTAATGTGGGAAAAGCGGAGAGATGTGAACTGCGCTCCGAGTGCACAAAGCTGGCGGTCCTGTGATTTAATATTGCTAATTAAAGGATGGTTCTACATTTTAGGTTTTATTCATGTAGCAGACATGCAAATTTTACAAATAAGTGCTACAAGAAGGTACTAAGATAACCGCTCGTTGAGGAAGTGTATAATATTCTGAAGAGACAGTAAGCTGAACTGGAGACTAACAGTTCATCCAGGAGCCAGATATCACATAATCAACCTAAATCATTTAATTCATAGAAGGCCTACGTTCATAAACGTTGCTCAATAATCAGACACAGGAACACAAACTCAACGATAATAATAATAAACTTTATTTGTATAGCACATACATGTTGCAACTGAAAGTGCTTGACAAAAAATTGATAGACAGTTCCTTTGACGAATTAATCAAGCAATTACCGACACGATCGATGAAAAACACAGCCAGATACAACAATTCATGATGTGAGATGCCAACTGCACATTCAACAAACGTCGTGCTCAGAAAACCAAAGGGGTTTTTCTTTTATTGAGTAGCCCTCTTTCTGATTACTCTAAAGGTAAAATCTGATGAGAAACCAACAATTTTGCTTCGTTAAAAAGGGATGGCGAAACGCAAAAAGTTTGTCTTCGTTTGTGCGATTTTTCCTCAGCCTTCAGCTCCCTGCGTAGTGGGGATCCCTCGCCGTGTGTAATCCTACCCTTCGGACCCACCCCCCTTGTGTCTAATTAGAGCCAGGTTTGCGGTACGTGTGCGTTTTGCGTGTGGCTGCCGTGTTTGCCCGTGATTATCTCCTGTAACCTGGCTGTGAAAGCCTGGCCCTGACCCCAGGCTGACTCTAAAGGGAAGGAGGAGAAGTAGGTGGAGGAGGAGGCGGCGACGGCACAGGGGGGTTGTATTGCTCTAAACTTCTGGCGGCTGGCGCGAGGAGACGGGACCTGCGATGGAAGTGGCCAGTCCAGTTCTGGAGCTAATCACTATTTACCAGACTCATTTCCACCTCTCGGCGAGCTACTGTCACGCACGGCCCATTGAGGGAGAGGGAGGGGGAGGGAGGAGAGGGAGGGGGAGTAACGACGATTGTTTCACCAACTAAAGCAACGAATTTACAAACAAAACAACCCGGGGGCTTATTCATTGGCTGCCTATTCACCACTCGAAAATGTTACTTAGTCAATGTGAATGTTAACATTTTTTTTAGATTAAAACATTATTAGTCAAAGGGTTTGGGTCTGGATTTTTCGCAGGGATGCTGAGAGGTCCCAAAACGACTGGTTGTGGGGTTTTTTTTTTTTTTTGCAGGCATTGCGAATCCTCCTGATTCGAAGGAGACGTACACGTTAAATAACTACACCACTCGTCCGAACGGTTTGTTATTGTATTATTGTATTTTACATTGTTAGCTTTTATTGTTGTGGTACAGCGGTTCTGTACGTATAATATATATATATATTCTAACAGATTCATAATTCAAGACAAGAATTACATCAATTCATTAATCAGGATTAATACTAATTTCCACACATAGAGTTACTTATGGCCACCATGAATATCATAGGAGTTGATACGCATGGACTTTTGCACTCAACGTAAAGCCGACCCGTTTCCTTTACACCGAACAAAAGCACGTCAATGCTTTGACTATTAGCATTCCACCGTTACATCTCTTCAAAACAAAAGCCACAACGAGTTTGCGTTGTTCTGAAAGGCCCGACGACAGCGAACACATGAATTATAGGCCACACACAATTCTTAGTATTTTTGACCGCACGCCTCAGGCCAGGACTCCGTGGGTTTCTGTGCTGTGAACTGAGTTTGACTCCTGCTTTCAAACGCAGAAACGCACACGTACGCGATCTTAACAACTACCAGCAACTATTAACCAACAAATCTGAATTAAATACTCATCCAGTCAGGATTCCAACCACCACACGCACAGACTCTCTTGCATTCAACCTTACTCCAACTGACCTTTAGTGCCATAGTGCCTAGGACAATGTGACGCGCAGTCAGGAATCTGACGTTGACCTTCTAACCTATGGTGAGAAAAGCATATGTTGGACCAACCAGCAGCATTTACACTTGACGACCCACAGCTCCTGAAATACAGCATGGTTACTTTATTAATTAAGTTGCTCTGGTTTTCGGGGATACTTACGCAAACAAACATATAAACAATAAACATCTTTCAAAATAAAAACAAAAAAATTCTAATTTCAAGTTGTAAAAAATAAAACGAATTTTAATGAGTACATCGCGTACTGTTTTCACCATTCTTTACCAGTGTCCTCAATTAAAACTTTGAGCTGCCATAAATTTCAACATGGAGTCCTTATTTATGTCTGCATGAAAACTACATTCAAATTCTGTTTTTATTTAATGACTTAACGCCACCTAACCATTTGTATAATTCACTTTTATAGGCTAATCCAGTCCAGGCCATATTTTTACATTTTATGCACCATAGTGATACAAGTATTGTATCTTAGTCTTGATAAATATTGTACCGCAGATGTACAGGACGCTAAATGAGATAGGCCTCCTTAGAATCTTGCTTTTTAGTGCGCTTGTCTCCCTGCCACTCAGCGTATGTTTGCGTAACCTGTTGAACTTAGGACAAGTTCAGAGAAGTGCGAATCAAAGCTGGATCAGAAAGCAATTAAATCCCATGAACCAAGCTTTCCTGAGGAAATGATGCAGTCGGACCATTTCGGTCGGAACATTCCTTATTCCCTATCATTGAATGCCCTCTCGGAATTGATGAAAGACTTCTAATGGCCACCACCTTTCTCCGCATGGCACCTGAGGTCACGTGACTGGCAATCGAGAGCGGAGACCAGGTCTTACGTAGATATCATGCACAGGGACGGGTCGGCCGAAAGATAATTGAACTACTTTGTCCAACAGATTTCAGATCTTTAAAGTGGATTATATATTATAGGATAACTATTTTTGTAGCCACAACCTCAAAGTTTGGCTGAATTTTTTATTTTTATTTTTTGGTAGAGAGGAGACGTGACAAGCCACCTCAAAGGCAATTTCTTAACACTCTTAAGAAAAATGAATGTTCCTAACTGTATTTGAATCCACTTTATCACCCTGTGTCTCAAAGCGTGTTAGTTAAAGCATCAGTGAAGCCTGAACCGAAGGTAGCACAAGTGGCCTCCCAGCCCTAACACTGCCGATTCCAGCGTAAACATGTTACTTATTTATTTAACCTGTGTGGATTGACACATTTATTTGCCTCAGAACGTAATCAATTTAATTAACCTAATGTTGCAAAAACGTTTTATTTTATTTTCAGAAAAAAAAATTTGTAGGCGTAACCTATTTTAGTTTATTATTTTTTTAAACTGTTGTCAGTTTTCAAAGGAAATATTTAAAAACAATCCTTCATAATTGGCTGTGGGTAAAATAACAATGAACACATTTTTTAACAACTTTACAACAATAATAATAGCGACGATAGAAAATGTAGGCAATACATAGTGGCCCAGAATATTCTCAATATTTCAGGACTGTGTTCAGGTATTATCACTTACGCTTTATTAAAATAAAATAAAAACTAACTCGTAAATAAAATATACATAGGCCGTGGGGAAGATTCTCAAACTTTTCATATAGCCTAGAAAATCGCGTCGCAAGAACTCCGTAAAAACACCTTTCGGTGATATTGGTGTCTACTTATCATCATAAAATTTGCTAGCGGTAAATTAATCTGGGAGCGTACACTGGCCTCTGTTTACCAAACCCCAAACTCTGATAAAAGGACCATGAATACAATAAGAGGAAACTTAATCAGGGAGAGGGACTCAAGACTGTGAAGGGATTCCAATCTACTGTCAAAATTGTACACCATTCATTAAAACAAAAGTAATGGAAGATATTTTAAAAGAAAGGTTGAACTCAATAGAATGGGCTGTCCTAGCATTTATTTTCCCCTTCTACCCCCACCCCATTTAAAAAGCGGTCGTATAAACTTGCCCATAGTGAAACTAAACCACAAAACAACCGGTGCACCTAATTTCATTCATTACCATGATAATGCAACAAATGCCCCGTCTGTAAAAGATCCCCATTTAAAAGGGCTCTTTAAGTTTGTTAGAGATAAGCAGGACACAATAAAATAGGGGAAAGGAGACATAAGATATTACTGCACAACCACTGGGGAGATGGATCATAGCAACCATTTGACCAGAACGAGAGTCTTGAAGCATAAACGGGTGTTTGTCAGCTCGCCATTCCGAAGGGAACCCAATACAAGATTCCCATTTGTTTGTTTTTCAGGGCATGCCTCCAAGCACTCTGCTTGATGTCGATATTCATCCATCTTCCAACACAAGAGAATGAAATGAGAAGTTTGATTTAAATCGTAAACGGCCTGAAGAACAAACCTGAAGCTGCGTATCGCTTCATATGCGAGCACACACAATGTAGAAAATTGACCATTTTCAAGGTTTGTTAAACTACTGCAGTACATATCTCTGGCTAGGGGAAATGGTTGAACAATCAAAAATCCCCTTTTAATTTAACATTTTTAATTATTAAGGACCCCGAGCAAAGCCTAATGTGACTGACAGGTGGACCAGGTTGTGGCCATCTGTCCCAGGACAGCGGAATGTGGCTCACTGTTGTTCGACGGACGCCAAAAAGTCAATCAATTAATCCAAACAAACAGTGCATTCTCACTCAGAACACAACCAGACTGGTTCAATGTCACTTTGAAGTTAATCCATTTAGCCAATGGCGTGTTCTGTTAATGATGAGTAAGGGTTGGCAATGTTGGTTTCAACCGGATGGGTCTGGTTTCTTTCGCCTTCTGCACGCTAAATTGACATAGCAGGGAGTCAACTCCACACGGAGCAGAATGAAGGGAATCGGGTGTGAGACGTGTGCAAAAATAGGGTGATAAACAATGTAGCTTGGCAGTGATAGGATAGCCATCATTAGGCCATCGATGCTTCCCTCACACTTTCATCCAGCTACCCCGCTCAGAATGTGGAGGGGGGAAAACCAGACATCCCCGTTGTCCCCATCATCGTTCTGTGGCCCTAATTCAGGCCACTGCTCATATTAAACATGGGGAGTATTCGTAATCCTCCAAAAAACATGCCCAGCCCTGGAGCACGCCCCATCATCATTGCTGGTCCCCTCTTTAAAACACCAAAAGCACTTGCATTCCATTAGGCTGAAGACAAATTGAGTAATTAAAACTGCAATATATATATACACACACACAATGATCGTGAAAAATGTGAATTAAAAATGCTACCCCGGTATATAAGATCTGGTAAATACAATACGGGGAAGGCAGTTCAACTAATTCCTGACACGTGTGTCTCCGCAGACTCACAGAACAACGTCCAAATCAGAGGGATGAACGACCGCAGGTTGATCAGGAATTAAAAGCATCTGCCCGTTAAAAAATAATACACGGATTATTATTATTATTAGCCTGAGTAATCACTACTATCGAGAACTCTGTGGTTAAAACACAGCTTTTCATCCTGATCGCTAAGGGGGAAAAAAAAAACCTGGTTTACGTTATCATACTAATTTGGCAACGTTTCCTTGCAAGATTCGACGCAAGCATTAAACTAGGAATGAGACATTTTCTGAAACACAATGTATGTAATTATTGTACAGCGTATATATTTATCAAGGGAATTGGCAGGCACCTAAACTCTTTTTACAATATAAGTCGCCTAAGCGGACAACACAAACACAAAAAATGTTTCTGCTGACAGTTTTTAAATATAATTTATATTAAAATAAATATAAATAATACAATAATAAATAATAAATAAATACATTATTGACATAAAACTAAAAATAAACGTGTGTCCAAATGCTGCACTGAAAGCAATAATGAAATAAACGTTTAAAGAACAAACGTAGCCTACATGAATTGGAAATTAGTTCAATATTTCATATTTCCACTCGCTGTGACAGTGACGACTAAATATCAGAAATGTAAACATCTTCCAAGATAGTTTAAATGTGTACTTACCTGGGGGTTGCCGAGATTTTTAACCTTGTTTTATAAAATTTCAAAGCTGCATAAACTTGCAACGTAGTCCGCGCTAAGATGCTAACCACACATGGCAAATTGCCGTCAATTAAAACCATGTGATCCCGAACTAAGTCTTCGAGTCAAATTAGTCACGATTGCCACATACATGAACCCCCCCAAATTGTCATTATTTTCATAATATGTATTTTCATGGAGATTTCATGAATAAGACGTATATCCTATTAGAATTTCATAAATTGATTTATAATAAACGCAACGCAATGCGCAACGTAATGCCGTACTCAAAGTCAAATTGTGTATTCAAAAAAAAACCAAAATGGTAACTTCATTTTCATAATAATATTATAATAACTGGATTGGGCACAGCAATGTCCATGAGGTGTTGTTAAAACATTTTCAGCAATCGTTTTTGTTTGTTTGTTTAACTCGGAGGAAAATGCTAAGTAACCCGAAGCCTAATTCGGATACTCAGTCTTTTTGTTTCATTGATGACACAGTATTGCGGTCATGCTCGTCTCCGACTAATAGTAAGAATAAAACAGAATTAAAAAAAACAAACATGAGCAGGCGTATGTGTTTTAAATTAGATTAGAGCTGGATTGTACCTGTAATGGTAAATATATTCCCATGTATTTACATTCTGTAATTGATGGACATTCTAAACAGCATGGCACCGACAACGTCACACCAGTCCGAATACTAAAACACTTTATAGAAACAAGTATCCTATTCCAAAAACAAATCGCTGGGTGCCAAGAACCGAGGACGTTTGTGTACTTTTAAAGTCAATAAACAGGGAACAAAGGCAGGTATTCGGTTCCGTAAGAAAAGTATCCGGAAGCTGATGGCCTGTGCAAACATTTCTCTATCAGGGGAACCAGATGTGATAATTTCCCCCCCGTCTGTGCTAAGAAAAAAACGATAGGGGAGGGCGTGGGTCCATCGGCATGCCCGGCCCTTTTGCAAGGATCATTTAGCACCTAGATCTTGTAAATATTGGGGAATTTAGCCAGAGATAAAGTCCAAAGTGGCAGGGAGGGGGAGAAAGGCGCGGACGGGGGTGCGAAGTGAAAGAGGATGCGGGCTCAAATGAACAGATCCTGCATTGCAGGAAGTGCAACGATGTGTAAAATTAAACGCAGCTGTTGAAAAACCGAGGGGAAAATATATCTCTTTGAATAAATTACATTGTGAAAACAAGTGCGTTCAATTTAACAACTGAACTATCTATATGAACTATGTGAAGATATCTTCAAAGCAGCCTTGAAATACTTGGAGTAGGTCTACTTTAATTATTTCTCGTTTGTTTTAGTTTTTTTGGGGGGCCTATGTTCTCTAACCGTGACTAGATATGTTTTATTGTGTATTTTATTTAGTCAACTTCACAAAAAACAGGACATCATAAAGTCTTACTTGGCAAAGCTGAATTCTTTTATAAATTGATTTTATAAAAAAATAAAGTTTTTGTGAATAATGTTAACCCCTTTAAGAGCATCGTGGATAATAATAAAACAAAACGTGAAAGTGTTTCACTATCATAAAATCGTTCAATTCAGATAATACTTTCTACTTGGGGAAAGCCGGAGACAAGAGACCAGTAAAACTACAATAATCCTTTTTGAAAAAAAACAAAAAAAAACAACTGAACGATCGAACAACGGAGAATTCCGATCTGATAGTTAAAGTCATTAAAGATTCGAAAGGCTGACCACAGCAGGATTGATGCTATTTCAGACATATCGAGGATCAACCAATCAACAAGGCCTACTCATCATTTACAGAACACGCACGACAAAGGCAGCTAATAAGAATAGAATATTCTTTACATGAATCATCCTTGTCCTTCCTTGGGATGCCTGGAAAAGACTAAACCTAAAACAGAACTCGAATGAAAACGTGTAACACTAGAGTGAAATAACTAGAGATTAAAACGACTGTATTAAAAACACATTTTTACCAAAAGTTGCATTAAATATAAATTCGCTTTCATACAAATTAATATAATAAATAAATTCAAATAAAATTGAACAGAAAAAAGCACTTACATTTTTTGCTGTTTTTTAAAGATTATTAGGGTAATAAAGTATTTTTGTTTTTAGTAGATATTAAGCTTTAGAGAAAGTCCATGTAACAGTCCAAATAGGTTATAATCATTTTTATGTATATTTGCGCAAGCACTCAAACACTTTTCATACAAAACAGAATTTTTTTATCCCCTGGTCAAGATGGGCTTTGTCCCGTGAGGAGTAACCTACGTTTGCATTTGCAATAATGCAACTCGATATTTATATGACGTCTACACTTAAGTGTCTGAGGACATGTGGAGATACAGCACACGAAGTATATTTAAAAATACATGGCGAGCACACACACACACACACACACACACACACACACACACAAACACACACACACTCACACACACACACACTCTCACACACATGCACGCACACGCACACGCACACACACGCACACATTTCCTCAGGTCGAACAAGTCAGATGACATCTTGGAATAATTTTGATAATAAAAGCTGTTTTGCTTTTATCGTAAACATACAAAAGTTTTAAAAGGACAATTCAAACGTCTCAGAACAGAAGACCGACTAAGGGCCTATTTCCATACAACCCACCATATACTTTTTTCTCCCTATAGCAGGCCATAAAAAAGTGTCATTGGCTGTGGGATGAATCAGGGTTATAATATAACAGTAAACTGACTGTCGTGGAACTTGTCCTTAAAGATTTCAAGACCTTAAAGGTGTGCCTCGTCTGCCGTCTCAATGGAAATGGAATAAAGACAAAGAAATATCCAGCTGGCAGGATCAAACGTACAATATTTACAACTTGTTTTGCTTTATTAAAGACCTCTGTATCATTCAGTCGCTCAGAAAATGCTGTGAAGCACTGACACTTGGCC
>JAOYSI010004649.1:4249-15665 GCA_025775065.1 Hiodon alosoides
GACATGGTTACGGTCAGGTTTGTGTGGTTAGACCGACATGGTTACGGTCAGGTTTGTGTGGTTAGACCGACATGGTTACGGTCAGGTTTGTGTGGTTAGACCGACATGGTTGCGGTCAGGTGAAGCGGCAGATAGAACCACACAACGAGGCCCCTGTACGTACTCGGGAGGCCCTGGGAGTGCCTCTGTGATTGACTGCGAACATCTTCCGGAACACCTCAGTGGCTTCTGCTTCCCGTCCAGCCTGAGGAGAAAACAAGCCGGGTAGGGAATGGGACTGACATATCGTTGGTCTGAAAGTAACAGCTGGGCACTACTTTGCACAGTGGAGTTGGACAAAGTTGTTTGGGTGTGTGGTTAGGAATGACACCATTTCTATTATTCACATTTTTTAATAAAAAACGTAACATGCTCAATCGTGATAAATGGGAAAAAAAAAAAAAAAACTACTTTATCAACAACAATTATCCAAAATGTAGGGTACAGGGTACTAAAGGTGCCGTTTTGGAGACGTTGCAGTTGTACCTCCATGAGGAACCTGGGGCTCTCTGGCATAGCGAGGCCGAAAACGAGGGCTGAGGAGAGGCTGGGGACGGAACAGAGTGCCACAAAAACCCTCCAGCTCTGGAAGTCCAGGAAGCCCAGCTGGAACCTGAGGGAGGTGTTGGGAATGACCAGCCAGGCCAGACCTGCACACACACAGATGCGTATTAACAGCAAATGTGGAGACTGACGTCCTCGGACAGGATGCAGAACTGGACTTGGTTCTGACGTTTGATTGGAGTGGTTGGTTATTAACTAACTAGCATATGTGATTCACCGGTCTGAATACCACACAAAGCGCCATTACTCTGACATTGAATAATTGCTTTGTTCTGCTTTCTGTCGTGGCAGACGGTTAAGAAGCAGACTCAATAAGAGTCCCGAGTCCCGAGGCAGTCTTCACGCTGAATCAGGCTGCGGTCCGCCAAGGTAACTTTCATCCTGCTGAATTTGACCTACACTACCCTGTTTACTGGGACAGCCAGGTAGGCTGCGAACCTCCTCTCTCAGTCCGGGAACCAATCACCAGCCAGGCTCTCTCTCCAACTAGGAGCCAATCGCCAGGCAGGTGCTTATCGCTAACCCACAAAAAGTAATTCCCCTAAAATCACAAATGTTGGTCTCTGGCAGCAAATAAAGAAGAATCGTGCAGAGCAGGGCAAATCCTCCTCGTAATGTGTCGGAGCTCTCTTACTAAATCATACGAGTTATATGTGTATTTACATATTGGGTAAAAATTCCTAAAAACTGCTAATAACGTAAAAGCACAAGCCCCTGATTTAATGGTATAGGTCAGCCCTATACCTGCAGCAAGGATGCTTCCTGCCATCCAGAATGTGGCCAAAGCGCTGATCATCATCCCCCTTCGGTGGCGTGGCTGGAACTCGGAGAAGTAGGAGAAGATCACCGGGATGGAGCCTCCTACCCTGAGACGGAGATAGGGGAAACGTCAGGCTGCTCGGCCATGTCTGCGAGCCGTTGGGACCGAGGTGCGAACTGCGAAACGTCAGGCGACGGCTCACCCCACCCCGCTGATGAAGCGCAGGACCGCGAACAGCCAGAGGCCAGGCGCCAGGCTTGCCAGTGCCCCAAAGACTCCGTTCACAGTCAAGGAAAACACCAGTACTCTCTGGCGCCCCCTTTGGTCAGCGAGGTACCCCCACACATACCCCCCAACCATCATCCCTGCACAAAAGAGGAACAGGTTAACCATCAGGGGCTATCAGGGACCCGGGTTCTACTCCCTGTCGAGGCTTGCCGACAAACGGGCGAAACCGACCCATACCAAGGAAGACGCTAGCGCTTAGCAGCCCCATGTCCGAGGTGCTGAGCTGCAGGTCGCACCGAGCCGTGGGCAACAGGAAGGACACACAGAGGATCTCCACCGCATCGCTGGCATTGGCCCATCCGCACACCACCAACAGAAGGCCATGGAACAGCCCAAAACCTTGGGGGGTTAAGGCATTAACATTTCAGGACTGGAACTCTTGCAGAAAGCAGAATTACCGACAGGGAGCACAGATACCTGCTTCTTCCACTGCATCTTCATAGGACTGTTTTACTCGTTCTCTGCGATTTACCGTACCGCTCCGTTCACCTGTAATGGGCGGGGTACGCATTTAGGGGTATGCATTTGATTTTTCTTATATCATGGCAATAATAAATCAAATATAGCTGCAAGAAGCAATACTGGGGTCCTAGCAGCTGTGGAATATTTTGGTATATTCTTGTCAGTGTGTTGTAAAACTAACACCAGCCCTTTGTTCAATGAACACACTTTATGCTTACAGCAAATAAGTTTTTCAATAGATGGTCAGATGCAGTGTAGGTACTGTGTAAATTATATAAATCTATTATTAATACTTAGTCAATCATTTGAGTATTTAAGTAATGCATAGAACCTGATACTGGTTTAAGCCGTTCATGCCCAGAGCCTATCATCCGGTCATTTGTGAGGAGACAGGCTTGGGTTGGTGACTTGGTAGGTCAAACAGTTCCGGAATTGTAGTGATTTAAATTAACCGGTTGCTACGGTGTCACCGTAGAAGAGGTTTGCATGGACGATACAGGATATATAAGCGTTAAAATAGTTTGTTTTTTTCTTCTTTTAAAATGAGGAATTACAGAAGAAATTATTCGCTGCTATGATACCTAATTTAAAAAAAACACAAATAATTACTAAGGAAAATCTAACAAGCATGTTCATAACTTACGCCATTTTCAATTATACGTCTTATTATTTATATAACAAAATGCAAAATATTGGTAATGGTAACTTAACTAGGCATTAGACGTTTTCGGATGACAGCAATGGAACTGTCAATGAAAAACTAAACTGTTCATTCTATTACTACAATATATAATATATTCTTGAGCAATAAAATAATACACGTTATACTCGTCCAGTAAATCCATAATTGTACAGCTTAGCACAGGGTAGTGTGTTGTTTTTGTTATGTATGTTTAGGCAGTACAGATTCGATCATCCACGATATTCTGCACATACCTTCTGGCTCTGAGTCGGGGCTCGACGCGTAGAGATGAGTCGGCAGCAGTCGATCGTGGGCTGAGTCGCCAAACGCTTCTTCCGAGATACGCCTAGACATCGAATTTCGTACCAAAGGCTAGTTGCAGTTCAATGCTGCATATTTGCACATTGTGGTAAACTAGAAAACGTTAGTAACCAGAGCTAGAACATTTCCTCCTTCCACAATTCCAGAAGTCAATAAAAATCGTCATTCCCCTCCGACGCAGTTCTGCCAAAGCCACGCCCCAATTATGCGAGGGACGGAAGATCAATTTTGATTGGCTAGTGTCGTATAGCTGAGTGGATGTCTTAGGATCGTAAAGATATAGTGTGACTTTGGATATAACATTGACCTGAGAGTCCGAATGTTAAATAACAAGTGCTTATTTGTTGTCTCTCTGATTTGCTCCCCCCACTCTCTACAGACACGGTAGGTGGTTTCGCACATTGGACCCTAGAAGCAGTACAGGTTAGAGGTCAGGAAAAAAGGGACAAGTGTACATAAGTCAGAGGGGGAGAAAACCACACTGATGCTGGAGTGCTTTTTTTTAACGTTTAATGAGCATAAGGACATGCAGTGTTTCCTCTGTGAATGCCTGGACAAACCCTGCCTCTGCGTTAATTGCATGTTGCGTCGTTGATTCAAGACTTTGGCGTAAGGTATTGTTGGACGAGGTAAGTTTTCAGCTTCCTCTTGAAGGCAGAAGAAACATCAGATCGTCTGACGGTCCCAGGTAGGGGGTTCTACCATTTGGGTGAGAGTGATGAGAAAAGCCAACTGGATGACGTCTGAATCCGTATCGAAGGGTCCACAAGGCACTCGGATGCTGTGGTGGATCCATGCTGCAACATGAAGCCAGTGGAGTTTGATGAGGAGGGGGGTAACAGGGGTGAACTTCCTTTGGTTGTAGACCGCCTAATTAGTAGCATGTTGAATTATTTGGACATCGTCTTGCTCTGTACTGTAATAGCATTCACATTTTGCACATTTCACAAGTTTTCCCGAAGCCTGGTGTAAATTTTCTTTCCCACACATTTCAGGATACCTCCCAAAGCCTACAATTAATTACGAGGGTTTGAAAAAACATATTCCTGGATTGTTGTGTCAACTCTGCTGTTAAAGAGTTCGAATCCGCATTTCCCACTGGAAGTCGCTTTCGTATTCGTCGGTATCAGTACGTGCTGCGACCAGCAGATGTCGTTGTACTTATTCTTCACCGTTTAAGTTTTTGTGCCTCCAGTCTCCACTAAAGTTTTGTAGTGCTGCTGTCTCGCGTTTGAATCGACAAAAAGATGGCGGCCAGCTCGGAACGTAGTCCACCTCCTTTCCCCGAATCCGAGGACCAGGAACCGGACCCCGACACCGGAGATGCGGACAGTGATGACGGAGAAGATATTTTCACCGGCAATGTAAGCAGGGGATAGTTTTGATGCTTTTTGTTGTATTAGAGGAAGTATTTATACAATCAGTGCAGCCTGAAAAGTTCCGCTTCTCGTAGCTAAGATAGCTAACTAACTACACAGCGCTCGATACCTTGTGTGGACAGGCCCTTGAAAAGCGTAGGAATTTTCTCTTTTAATCCCGAGACACACACAACAGTAGTGACATTGGGTAAATCCATTTGCGTGTGTGGGGAAATCTTTATGTCGTTACTGAGACAGATGGCGCCCAAGCATATTCAGCGCTGTTGTTCAGTAGACTATTTGAGGTTCGTATAGATAAGTGTTTTACCGTCTGCTTTTGGCTCTGTAGCTTTACTAATCGTATTGGTGTGCTATGGATATCGTTAGGGTATTACTGTTGCCCAGGGATAATGTTTATAATTTAAGATTATTTAAAACCTAAACACTGTGCGGAGGTGGTATGCCTACACCAATGACTAACTATGTCATTTGTTAGTGTGTAACGTTAGCCAACGGGCTTAGTCAAAGTAACATTACGTTTCAGATATGCCATATATTGCTTTTGCTGAAATGGACACCCATTTCTGGGGAAGTGTGTGCCATATCGTAGGTAGGTGGTTGGCTATGTTTCGTGTGGTTCTTTTCAGCCGCCGCCCCTTGACAGCTCAGCACCGGTAGCTAGTTTAATTTACTGTTTTTCTAAAACTTGCTGGCCGCACTGGATGATGTCATGTGACATTACCGGGAAACAATTCATAACGCGACAGTTGTTATTGAAAATGGCAGAACGTGAGTTAATGTGATGATCTGAAGTCCAAGTGAATGTTTTCTATAACGTTAGCCGTGTTTGGCGTATTTTAGCTAGGTGGACTTTTTAAAAATTTACCAACCTGTAAATTTATCGGTAGCGTAATACACACCTGTGATGTTGCCATTATTCCGAATTCATAGGCTGCGCATTTTTATTAGCTCGGTGGCTAATACAATTTGTTTTACATTTGTAATATTAGTGCAGGCAATTAAATCCGAACCAGTGCAAAGGAGTCATGACCTGGTGACCCCAGCTCTGACAGGGTCAATATCCAGTTTATTTGGCTGATGGTCGCTGGTTCCTTCCTGTCAGATCACGTGGCCATATCAGAGATAGCCTTGTGTACATTACCTCCATTACATAATTGAGCAGCTTTTAAGTCCGGGCCATTTGAGCTCAAGGGTAAGAAAGAACCATACCATGATGTCCTGCTTTGATTTGGCGCCGTTGCAGAGGGCGTGAGGAGGTGCTTCTGATTAGGAACACTAGGTAGCAGAGCTGCCAGAACCAGAACTGTAACCGAGTAGAGCTATGCAGGGTTCTACAATATGTCTGTTTGGTCACGCGAGTGATTGAAAATGATCTTGTGGGTCCAAAGTATTTTTTTGGAAAAATTAATTAGTATCCGGTCCAGGGTGTTTAACTCACAAACTGGCATGGAGTATTTTGGCAGACTGCTCAGTGTGTGGCTTGAGGAAGGTATAATTAGAGTGAGGTGACGCTTCTGCCTCGGGTAGGAAGTCTAATGACGTAACGGCTTTAGTCCTAATCTACATGGAACCCGGGAGACCAGGAACCGGTCACGGGTCGCCTAGGAACCGGTCACGGTGAAAGCACGTGGATGACCAAGACAGGAGTTGAGTGGTAGTTAGGATCTCTAGCCTATGTCCTCGTAACTGTGTTGGCTTGACGTGTTTGTACAGATCTAGCCCTCCCACTAGACTTTTTATTTTTTTATGTGGTGTGACCCTTGCTCATGTTACTAACCGGAAAGGAGGAATGGAAAACTGAAAATCAGCAGTATATGAGATTTTCCTCTTTGTATAAACTGTTTGTTTTAAGCCATAGTTAACTGTAGTTTCCATGAGGCGCGCTTTTTGTATTTTTAAAAGTGGTTGGGTATATATATATATATTTTTTTTAATGAATATACATTTTTTAAGAGTTGTAAAACGACGTTGACCCAGTTTTTTGGGTCATTTTTCTAGCCCTGCGTTATTTTCACTTCCTGTAGAACAGCCTCTTAGAAACGGCGGCCGAACCACTTCAGCCAACCAGCGACATCACTGCCGACCCCCCCTGTGAGGTCATCAGTAACCCACCCCTCGACCTCTTCGATGAACCGGCCAATGACATCTTCAGTGACGAATCACCTGTTGCCATCACCGCTCCAGCCATGGGCGGCGCTCTCTCCAGCACTGGCACGGTCGGCAACCCCGGTACCAACAGCAATTCGGAGACCAACGGCGTGCATTCGGACGAGGAGCAGGACCTGTTTGCAGGTACGCTGTCCCTCCCACTCAGGGTTTCTGCCGAACACCAGGGGTTTTTCCAGCCACGGGGTTTTGTTTCAGGTGTGGTTGTCGTGCTGTATGCAACCCCTCGCTTCCTCTACCGGGCTTATCTTTATTCGAATCACAGACTAGGCTTTTATAGGCAGCTGAAGTGGCCAGATGTGCTCAGACTCGTCCACTTGCTGACTCAACCAGCCCCCCCTTTAGGAGACAGCGCGCCCTCTCCACTGCTATATTCCCTCTGCCTTTGCCAGCTAGGTCTCTTTACAGGTCTAGCAGGCTATCATCCGTCACTCTGGCCTGCGGTTGGTTGTCTTGGTGCTCCGTGGGTCTTCCCATCATACAGGGGCTGCGGGGGGCGGGGTTTATAAGGGAAAGGCTGTCTCAGCCGTGGGCCTCCGAAGGTCATGGACAGGAAAAGGGGGGGCCCCAGAGCGACACCCTGCTCCTAATTGGACAGGCGCTGAACATGAGCTATGACTCTGACTCTGTTTTCATGAATGCTGATGGAGGTGGATTCCAGAGACCCATAATCGAGAGACCCATACGCCCCAGAATCTGGGCTCCCTGCTCTCTGATGTGGCCGTTTGTATTCATTATCTGACTAGATGTCCCGTCCCATCTCCAGAAGAAAAACAGCTTTTGTGTTGCGAATCTAACAGGGCCTCCCCTGTCAGTAGGAGTTAATTGAATGTAATTGACTGCGTCAGGGTGCAGATAAAGCCTAGTCTGTGAGATGACTTCTGAATACTGCGCTTTAGAACCTGAATTTAGGACTTGTCTTGGTTTTGGTTTTTTTGGGTCCCTGGAGATTAAGAAATGTAATTGAGTTTTTCGAATTTGAAGATGCCGTAATTCTTGGGCCATGGTGAGATGCGGTTAGGTGAGAGCAGAGAAACGCGCACGTGAGTGCAGAGAAACGCGCACGTGAGTGCAGAGAAACGCGCACGTGAGTGCAGAGAAACGCGCACGTGAGAGCAGGAGAGACGCGCACGTGAGAGCAGGAGAGACGCGCACGTGAGAGCACATGAGAGCAGGTGAGACGCGCAGGTGAGACGCGCACGTGAGAGCAGGTGAGACGCGCACGTGAGAGCAGAGAAACGCGCACGTGAGAGCACGTGTGTGCATTGAATGACCCTATCGATGTTCCACCCCTTCTCAGAGGCCACAGTGGAGTTGTCCCTGGACAGCCCTCACAACAACAGGAAGCAGAGGGAGGCCGACATGACCCCCGCGACCGCGACCGCAGCCCCCGTTCCCCCGAGCTCGTCGAAAACACCACACAAGAACCTGGAGGAAGTATGGCTTCTCCCTCCTGTTCCCTCTGTGGGCACACGCAGCACCATTATGTCGTGCGCTGGATATCACGTTATATGTGTTTGTTGTCCGCTAGCAAAGTAAACGGCATGAACTCAGTTTAAAACCTTGGGGGATTCTCCCCTTGGACCACAGAAGCAGGATTCGCTTGTTTGTGACTGGTTATCTGTAATTATGTATTTTGCATACTGCAGTTGGAAGAGGAGGAGAGTGAGGACAAGTTTGAGTTAAACGTTTCGATCACCAACCCTGAGAAAGTCGGTAAGATCATCTTTGTTTACTCTTGTTTTTTCGCTCTTGTTTCCCGGCTCTTGGTGTCTAAATCTCCATGTGTGCCAACACATCTGAAGGAGCAGACTGACTCAGCGATTCTGTACAATGCAGAAATTTTGTCATGTGGAAATGAGCCGGCCTGCCCTTTCTGCTTCCTGATAAGGGACAGTAGAGCTGGCGGCCGGATCTCCTACCGGGAGCTGACGAGCTGATAACGGCATTCCACCCAGCGAAAACGTGCTGTGTCACCACCGCTATTAAAAAACCTAGCCCGCTCTCTGCCTCCCTCCTGTTTGTTCAACTGACGCTTGTCGTTTCCTGTCCCGTCGCGTTACCGGCTGGCTGTGCTCCCCGGCCCTTGGCACGGTTGAGCTCTCTGGGTTAATGGAGAGGCCTCCGTGTGGGACTGTGATAACGGGAGACGGGGGGGGGGCTTTGTTTTCGGTGCCATGTGTGGTGCTGAATTAACGGCCGTCTCTTGGCTTTCAGGGGATGGCATGAACGCCTATATGGCCTACCAAGTCTCCACGCAGGTACGTTGCAGCGAGCAGACTTTTCTGAAGTGTCAAGCGGTTTTTTGCGGTTATCCTCTTATCTATAAGGCTCTCTGTTCTCACTGTACTTGTGCAACGCCCAGCCAAATGTACTGCTGCGAGGGCCTGCCTCCACCACACGTGCCTCCCAAATGGACGAACCTGATTGGTGGGAACTTAGACGTTTCCTTTTTTCGCCTCAGACCACCCTGCCCATGTTCAGGAGCAAGGCCTTTACAGTGAGGAGAAGGTTCAGTGACTTCCTGGGTCTGTACGAGAAGTTGTCCGAGAAGCACTCTCAGAACGGCTACATTGTGCCACCTCCCCCGGAGAAGAGCATTATGGGTAAGGAACCACAACCCCTCTACGTTGTTGATTTTCGTCAGCGTGAATTTAAACGAAGGCCGGTTCATGCCAGGTCTTGTTCGGTAACCACAGGGAGCTGTGCACGTCTCCGCCCTCCCCTTCCACTTGCTTGATTAGAACCGCCGTGTCTCATGGTTTTACAGGGATGACCAAAGTGAAAGTGGGCAAGGAGGACCCTTCCTCCGCAGAGTTTGTGGAGAGGAGGAGGGCAGCCCTGGAAAGGTGAGGCTCAGTCTTCAGGCATCAGCATGCTCGCAAACCTACGCCCTTAGAGGGCCTTAACTACGCCCTTAGAGGGCTTTCACACGAGTGAACTGTCATTTGAGTGCTGCTTTATAGCTTGCAACCCTACACACCAAAGAAGTTGCTCGCCAAATTTGGAAGTAAACTCCCGTTTATTGCTTCTCTGGTGTGCTTAATGACCCATATCTCCCTGGTTCAAGTGCTGCGTTGTGTAAAATAACTCTTCAGCTCTTTTTACCTGTTGGCTGAGACGGCGCTTGTGTCTGGTATTGGTTAACCCTGCTTTTCTCCGGAACTGTCTGTACCGTGTAAAGAGAAACGGAGGGCACACGTTCCAACTTGTAATGGTCCTAAAGGTTTTGTGTTCTGCAGGTACCTCCAGAGAGTGGTCTCGCACCCGGCCCTGTTACAAGACCCTGACATTCGCGAGTTCTTGGAAAGGGACGAGGTAGGAGCCGCTCGGGCCAGTCGGTCTCAAACTGCTCTGCGCCCCGCCCGCTCTGCGCCCCGCCCGCTCTGCTTTTCCATTCACTTTGCCACTGCAAGATACGGTTTTCATCTGAAACGACTCTTAATATCATTCATCAAACACCTGCTAGCATGGCTGCGCCCCATTGTTTTGCATGTTGCTTGTCAGTCACAAAAAAAAGATTTGCCTGTGTAATGAGGAACTGTCCCCACTGTTGAGTTTCTTTATCTGCTGTGTTGAGATTTTACATCTGTCTGTGTCTGTGTCTGTGTCAGCTGCCCAGGGCACTAGGCACCCAGACTCTGAGTGGGGCTGGCTTCCTGAAGATGATCAACCGAGCCACTGACGCAGTCAGCAAGATGACCATCAAGATGAACGAGTCAGACGTCGTAAGTTGGCCGGCTTCCCAAGCGACCGTACATGTGTGGGTAAAGCAGAACTCCTAAGGTGAACAGCATTAGTACTGCTTTTGGAGACCGTTGAGTACTCCGGTGTTTCCTGCCCTCAGTAAATGGTGGTTTGCATAACTGTGAATGGGGTGGTGGGGGGGGGGAGGGGGGGTACAGGGCAGGAGCAGTGAAACTGCCTGCACTTGTTGTCACGCTGGACTCCATGCTGTTTCAGTGGTTCGAGGAGAAGCTACAGGAAGTGGAGGCTGAGGACCTGCGGCTGAGGAAACTCCTTGTCATGGTGGACTCGCTTGTCAACCACAGGAAGGGTGAGTCTCACCAGGTCATGGGCAATGGTGGTTGGAGCTGCGTGTAGGGTCTGCGTTGGCCCCTTGTGTCACAGTGGGGCTCTCAACGGTGCTGCCAGCCTGAAGGCGCCCAAAGGGGGCCAATAGCAGACTGGTCGAGAGAAGCCCTGCCAATTGAATCCACCCCAGCCCTGGCAGCCAATCGGCTAATGACAGGAGTTAGATTGGAATTGCAAACTCCGCCTCCGAGCTCTCAGAATTTGCAATTCACTATATCTATATTTGTTAATTATCGCATGTGAAGTCTAAACCATAACGTCTCGGTATTGCAGTACTGAAGTGCAGCAGTTAATGTTCCTGTGCCTGGTGTGGGCTGATCTGAAGGGCCATTTATGTGACTTGGGTCGCCTCCTGTTTCAGAGCTCTCTGGGAACACTGCAGTGTTTGCCAAGAGCGTGGCGATGCTAGGCAGCTCGGAAGACAACACCGCCCTGTCTCGGGCGCTGTCCCAGCTGGCCGAGGTGGAGGACAAGATGGAGCAGCTGCACCAGGAGCAGGCCGGCAGCGACTTCTTCATCTTCTCTGAGCTGCTGGCCGACTACATCCGCCTGTTAGGAGCAGTCCGGGTATGAGCTGTCTGTCCTGTCTGTCCTGTCTGTCCTGTCTGTCCTGTCTGTCCTGTCTGTCCTGTCTGTCTGTCTGTCTGTCTGCTGGCCAAC
>JAOYSI010004649.1:16474-38237 GCA_025775065.1 Hiodon alosoides
TAGCGTTTAAATTTCCCACCCATTCCTGGACTGGATTACAGAGGTGCTGCCTAGGCCCAGTTATACACCACACAAGTCCAAAACTGCTTAGCGTTTAAATTTCCCACCCATTCCTGGACTGGATTACAGAGGTGCTGCCTAGGCCCAGTTATACACCACACAAGTTCAAAACTGCTCAGCGTTTAAATTTCCCACCCATTCCTGGACTGGATTGCACACTCATGCCCCCACTTGTTCAAACAGGAGGTTGTAAAAATAAGAAGGTGCTGACTTTCCTAACTGTAGTTATAGCCCCAGGATAGCTTCCTTTGCACTGAGAGTCCCTTTTACGTGATGTTCTGTGTCGACCAATACCCCTGTCCCCTCTCCCCCCTGTCTGCAGTGGGAGGCCAAAGTCTCTCAGTATGAGGCCGACTTCGAGAGGATCTCTTCCACGGTCCGGAAGGAAGTTCTCCAGTTTGAGGTATGCCTGTTTTTGCCAGCAGTTAAGCCAAGATGGGTCATAATCATGGCGAAAGTTACCAAAATACTTTCACTTTTTTATTTTATCAGAAAGAGAAGGCCAGGGACTTCAAGAACCAGATAATCAAATATCTGGAGTCTCTGCTTCATTCACAGCAACAGGTAAGAATCGTTTTGTCATGATTTGGTTAACTTTTGAAGAGTGTTAAAGCCACGTTTGGCATGCTGTATAATGTAAGGGTGAGGACCGGATGACACTTCCGCTGTAAGGTGAACTGGACCTCTGTGTGTCTGTGTCTCTGTGTCTGTGTCTCTGTCTCTCTCTCACTCGCAGCTCATAAAGTACTGGGAGGCATTCCTGCCGGAAGCGAAGGCAATCGCGTGAGAACCAGGAGGGACTTGGGAGAGACAGAGGCTGCCTTTTGTATACACTTTACCTCTCGCCTATAAACCAAGGAGAACCCAAGACACCACGAAAAAAAGGAGTACAATCGAATGCATTTTTAATCACCTAAACCTATAGCTCTTCGTCTTAACGATTCTATTAATAATTGTATATTTTTCATTTAACTTCTACAAATATTTTCTTAATGATAATGCAAACTTTCTCTGTTACGGAAATGAAAGCTTGGTGACATGGTGGCTGTTATTTTCTATGTGTAGGATTAGAGGGTGAGGGGGTGTGTCCACGATGAAATGGTTAAATTTCACTCATGCTTTATGCCAATTCAGACTTGTAGTTCATGCATTATGACAGTACCCTGAACTTGGGCCCGGGCTTGTGCAGCTGTATGGTGTGGTGTGGGGTGAGGTTTTGCACTTAGGACTGTCTGATCAGCACTACTTAAAGGTTTACACTAGAGGGCACTATTGCCTCTTGTGTGACAGATATACCGGTGCCCACTGTTTTTCCAGCTCCAAATAGGAGCATTTACTCCCGTCAGCCGTTTGTTAGACAACATCTTCAAAATGTAAATGTGATCACACTTGTGAGCCCGTGGTTTCACGGCGTAACAGCCGAATTGGGAGGGCATGCTGGCAAGGGGGTTTGGGAGAGGTAGTATTTGTGAAATGTGAGCTGCAGTCTACCAGTAATCTGCGTTCATTTTATTAACTCCTTTACATGACTGGGCATTGACACGTTAAGCAAGATTGTACTGTTACGACCTGTACATTAAAATCGCGTCCCGTCTCCGTCTGAAGCCTCCCGTTCTATGCACATCAGTAGTCCAGCGCCAGTTTCTGATGTAATGGTTCAGATAATGCAAATGTTTGTTTTGTAACGTTATCGTTTATTGTTTGTCTAAACAATGCATTGCACTAAAAGGGCCAATTTTTACTTTTTTATTTTTATTTTTATAAATATCTAAAGCAATTGATCAGGTGAAGTTGCTTTTCAGAGGTTAAGGTAACTTGTAAATAATAAAGGTATCATGGTTAACCTCACTCTGTATGGGAACTGGTATGTCCAGTTCCCTTCAGTTTAGGACAGGGAAGGCCAAACCTTGTCCTCAAGGCCCACAGCATCTGTGAACCGTTCTTCCACTGCTTGCTAATCGCTTAATTAAAATCGGTATTTGCTATCTAAAGGCTCTCGCCTGCCTTTCCCAGGCTAACCGAGAGGTTCCTCAGTACCAGCAGCCCTCAAGGACCCGATTGGGCCACCTCTGGGTTTAGGATGAGGATCAGGTTCAGGTTCTGGTACTCTGTAGTTTATAAACTGTCGAGGCAACGGGACAGTGGCGGGTGTTTCTCTCCTAAACTGCTTCATTTAATGGACGGGACCTGAGACGCGCGACGCTGTGAACGCGTCACACAATTGGTGCCTGTGCACAGCTCTGTCTCCGTGTCACTTCCTCACGCTTCGCTGTGACACCCAGGTTTTGGTAAGTCCCAAGGACCAGTTCCACATCCAGATGAAAGCAACGCTTCCCCGTCCCCGCCACTTCCCCTTGTTGACCGTTAAGACCATTATGTTGTATACCTAGCCTGCAGTGTGCTCCTGGGCTACGGCGGGCAGAAAGAGGAAGCGGTTGTAAAGTCATTCCTGTGCATGTTTCCAGGTCATCCTCTGCTCCCACTACCCTGTCTGGCGTGACGCCTGTCACTCCGGGTCGTGCCCTGTACGAGCGACAAGCGCCTATTCTGTAGTGTGTCAGAACTGATGAGGGCGCACCAGCACGTGATCAATTGTAACGGTCAGCAGTAGTGCTTTGGGTGTGATGGTAACTCGAGTTGGATAGCGACTGTCAGGCAAAATTTTGATCCTCCTTTGTTTTGCATCTATTTAGACCGTTTTGCCAGTTTTTTTTTTTTTTTTTCGGGATGAACATTTAGAGTATTTTATTATGTACCGTAGGCCAATATAAAATGCCATGTATAATTTTTTTCTGTGACGGCTGGTAAAGGCCGAACCTAGTTCTGTTACTCATTGATTAGAGGATTTCACAGCAGCCCAAACCACTCCAGGTTGTAGCCGTTTACCTGCACTAGTCCTTCGATACCCTCTTCGCCCAGTTCCAGCTGCTGCTTCTTCGTCTGTTTTGAGACTTTAATAGCAGTTGTCACATTACATAAAAACATCTGTGTGCGTGTACTGAGTGGATGTTTGCTGAACACCTCTGCTGTTACCTCAGACATGAGATGGTTTCTTTTACTGCCATAGGGTAAATAAAGACGTTTCATAAAATTGGTGTCGCCTGGGGTTTTTTTTTCTTCCTCATGGCTTCCACTGGTTATTTGGTGAAGTGAGGGTGATCACGTTCAAGCTGTACCTGTGTTAAACAACACTGTGCCTCGACTGTTCAGGAGAACGGCTAGTTCCTCTTCCTGTGGATTTTTCAATCGAATGCCTTTCAAGATAAGAGCTCACATCGGACCGTGATTTTGGTAATCATTATTATTATTATTATTCTTTAATAATCTTTAATTCTTTAATAATTCTTTAATTATGCTTTAATAATTTTTGATTGAACACTTCCCTTTTTAGCTCAGTGTACCTCTACCTAACTCAAAATTTCCCTTCTCTACAAAGACCACTGCTCATTAGGGAACCAACGCAGTGGTGGTCTTCCTGTTCACTGTTCTGAGGAACAGAGCATTCCTAATATGGCTGCTGTAATGGGTCGTCCTGTAGTAGGAACTGATTTGTGATCTTCATGTCAGTAACTGAGTCACCTTATTTGGCAGACTATAGTGTTTAATTCGTTTTGCTTTTAAATAGGACGTTTTAATCAATTATCTACGTGTTTTTATTTTGTCTGCCTGACTGCATTGATGAGAAGTTTGTATTTTTACAGTCTAAATATGAAACAAGTAAACTCCCTGATTGTGTAAACCAGGCCAGATTGTGGTCTGCATTTGCATTAATGATAGTGTAAGTTGCTTTAACTTGTAAATGGAAAAGGAAAAGGTCTTTTAACGGTTTTATTAAAAAATTAAATGTGAAGCTCTTTTGTGTTTTTGGCACTGTCCGATGGAAAAGTACCAACAGCCTGACTGGTCTGTGCTGTGGTGGTGCCTCGCGTTCACTGGGGCATGTTCAGGTTTAGACAACGCCCGGGTGGATGGAAGGTATGTTGTGTGAAGAAGTCAGTTAGTTACACAATACTGGCAAGTCAGTAGAATTTCCGCTTACCCAGTTTGTTCCAGAGAAGAGAAAAAAATTATTCCTTTTAGTGAAGGCTGTTCATGTATTAAAGGCACAAGTAATCTATCCTCAAGTGAAGTGAAGGCTATTTGTTACTCTAAGAGATCACAAATTATTTCCCCCTAACACACGAAACGCGCCCAGTATTTTGGCATAATTGCTTTGTTCTATACTGGTGAATGTTGGGGGTCTCGTCTCCACAGTATTGTGTTTTGTTTTATAAAACTTCCGTCTTTTTTATGTTTGTTTTAAAGTTTTGGAGGGTTTTTTTCAGCATAGGTTAGACTGCCTTGCAGGAGCAGAGGACCTAAATGTCAAAGGTACTTACTTGGCAGACGTGAACCTACTGTGTGTCTGTCTGTGTCTGTGTCTGTGTGTCTATGGGCATGTGGATGGATGGGCGATCTCAGCTTTTTAGGGTCAGAGAGTCTTGGAGCTGTGTCACAGGTTATATTTATCTGATACTCAGTAAGCTTAACTGGGAGCTGAGTCTGGACTGAAGCTGGTGAAAACCGATGTGAAAGGGGTGATCTGAAGCTGGTGGAAACATGAATGGGGTGATCTGAAGCTGGTGGGAACGGATATGAATGGGGTGACCTGAAGCTGGTGGGAACGGATATGAATGAAGTGATCTGAAGATGGTGAGAACAGATATGAATGGAGTGATCTGAAGCTGGTGGAAACTGATATGAATGGAGTGATCTGAAGCTGGTAGAAACAAATGCAAAAGTGGATATTTGAAGCTGGAAGAAACAGGGAGAATCATCTTGCCAATAGGTATCATTGAACTGAGTGTGTGCAGGCTCAGCCTCTCAGGCTGCTGTTTGCAGCTGAAGCCTTTTTGTGCAGCTGAAGCCTTTTTGTGCTCCTGAAGCTGGTTGGCCCGGAACAGTAAGAGCTTACAGATGTTCCCGGCGACCAGAGCCACAGAAAGGGGAGACCAGGGTTTGCACATGCTGGCCCAACCACAAACGCTATGAGAGGAGGATCACACTTCCTGGTAGCTTCAGCACATGACCCCGTCTGCTGATGATGAGACTTTTGGCTTCACCTAAACACACAGACCACTTTGTGTGCTTGTGTGTGCACTGAAGCCAAAGTGATTTGTTAAGCCACAGCAATGTCTGCCTGGACGAGGATTTGTGTGTGTGTGTGTGTGTGTGTGTGTGTGTGTTCATCCGTGAAGTCTAAGATTCCTTTGTTTGAAATAACAGATTTGTACTTTTCTTTTTGCTACTTGTCTCCAGTCCTGCTTTGCTCCAGTGGGTAACATCCTTAGAGTGGGCTGATGTGGGGCAGCCCAGAGCTTGGGTGAAGAGTAAACTAAAAAATGCCAGAGGGGCTTCTACGTAACATATGTAACACCCTGCAGTGACAGGAGGGTTTATCCCCATTTGTCCACCTCACCAACCTTCTAATTTGGTTTTTGTTCAAACCGCCTTTTCACCACCACCTCTATTCTTGTTTTTAGTGAGCTGAGGTGATCCTGTCAGTCTTCCACGGGTGCATACTAACCACTGCTTTTTTATACAGAGCTTACTGTTAAGATGAATATGGTAATAAACGGGTTCCCTTTATTGGCGACAAAGAGAACGACGTTCTTTTTTCCCCTTTCTCGGAAAACTCAACCGGCGGCTCAAACTCAGTTAATATATACTCAGTGCGTTGGTTTGGCTGGATATCGGAATTTTGCTAAAGTAAGAGACTATATCATAGCAGACTACTGATGCATTTAGCAGACTGTCACTACGACAACTATGACAATGACTAAGTGAAGAACCTTATTGGTTTTTCTTTTCCATAAATATGCGCTCTCTTTCCCAGTTCATTGCATGAGAACCCTTAAAGAAGTCGGAAGATATCAGGGTTAAATTGGTTGCATTAATGAAAACGCAGAACATTTTCAATTTAAATAACTTCCTGATTAGTTAGTGACAAAATCGGAGCCACTGACTAACGGTTACTTTTGTGAGGATACGCGACGCAATTCGTGGCGTGCCTGTCCGGACTAGGAGAGTCCTTCTTTAGCTATAATTGCACGAACTGGAGTGTGGGAGGAGCTTACGACAAGCAGATATTGAGCCGATGGACCCACCAGTGAATACAGGCACCGTACTCCAAGGTCCCGGGTACACTTCAAGCGCTCTTTCGTCTTTTGTTGTTTTTTCTTTGCTTTGAGAGTTGGTAAGGGGGAAAAGATCGCTTGTCAAAGCTGAAGCCCACTTTCCCGGTTTGTCAACGCTGATACTCCGAAAGGCTGTCGCCTTACTGAAGGACTCGTTTTTGGAAAGTCAGATGCCAGCTCAGTGTCTCACAATGATCGAAGTGTCTATCCCGTCGATGGAGAGGACAGTCGATGAATCGGGAAAGTTACAGAAAGTAAGCACATCGCCAGTTGGTTAATATACACACAGTAGTAGCTTCGTCAAGGATCCGTGTATCTTTTTCCGCTTTGCTTCAATTTGTATGCGATTGACAGAACGTGTCTTGTCAAATAAAATGCATTTCTATGTATCGCGTGGGATATTTAATAATTATTTAATTTAAATGAAATCGACAAATGTCTAATCACTTATTTTTCTATAACGCATAGTACGCTCTCCTACCTGTTTTTGCTCCTTCGTATAGACTGGTGTGGCTGAGTAAGGCTGATTTATATCAACTCGTGAGATTTTATATTATGGAAACAATCCCTGCGTGAGCCCGAATTGGTTTAAGCACAGATGGGGAGGGACATTTTTTACGAACTTTTCAACTATTTTAGTACAAATGAGCTTTTTCTTGTAAACGATTGCGGTTAATGTCTATTTTTACTTGTAGCACAGACTGGTCTAATTGTTGAGCCTTTTGTGGGGAAAGTCTAGGTGGGTTCAAACATGATACTCAATATTATAGGCGCGTTGATTTCTGTCATGCTTTTCCGGAATGCGATTGAGTAACGATCATGTTACTGTGGAATAAAACAGGTTCTACTTTAGAAGAAAGGTTGCAGACTAGCACCAAAAAGAGCCAGGCTATTCAGGATGTTACAAAGGGTTGAACCACACACAGTAGACGGGGTGTAAAGTGTAACGTTACTTGGAAGAGTAAGGAAGAGGCAGTGGCTTTTGCATTGATCCTGCCTGGAAGGTCAAAAGCAAAAAAAAAATTACAAAAGGTCAAGGCAGCACAGCATTACTGAAACATCTGGAAACGAAACTGCAAGCTTGTAAGCTACGCGTGTCGAGCTGGATGAGAGAAACGGAATACGGCAGAATCGCGTTACTCTGCCATCCTCATTTGAGTCCTCACGGTTCGCCGGCTAGAGTTTGAGGCGGACCTCTTAACACCTGTGGCCTTCCGGTCGCTCTGGCTGCTTCCCGTCTTCGCACACAGAGTCGGTGCTCACGGCTAACTGTATCGCACCGACTGCTATTGTTCTGTGTTTCTTCTGTACTATTGTCACCGTCACGACCAATGCCCTTGTGTGGCGCACGAGCCTGGAAGTCTTAGGACGCCGCGTGGTGACAGATGATACAGCCACATATTGACTTTCATTGTTCATTTGTCCGGGGCAGCTGTTAGGGGGGTTAAATCCCCCACTATTTTCGTACTGTAAATTGCAGCCATTTGTTTCGATACCAAATGGTTCCAAGGGTAGCTCTTTAAAAAAAACTGCTTGACGCGTGAGACGTTTTAAGCGCCTGACTTTGATTTTTTTTTCCTGCAGTAGGTATCCACTTTACCGTGAACTATTGTCTTTAATTTTTAATTTTATTGTTTTTAATCTTTAATGTTGTCACGTATTGTCTTTACCGTTCCGACTATTGCACGTTTAAAATGACAATGTTATGACTTGATGTTGACTCATGTTTCCGCTTTTCATTTTTGGTTTTCTCCTTTACTTCTTCACGTGGGATCATGTAACGTTAGCCTAGTTCCTCTTAGAAACCGGCACGTAGAAGGGAGGACGGATAATTATAGCAAGTTAAAATGTTTTTGGCCTTACTTCCAATCTGACTCTTAAATAGTAACCATATTGTGGCAACGAAGTAGCTTATGCGCCACTTAGTGTTTTAGTTCATCTAGACGTTTTGGGAGCTGGGAATGGAAGACAGAGTATATCCTATATATCCCAGCAGAAAAAAGAAGAACGTGGCAATATTTTTATGTTCCTTTCAGGAAAAGTACCTGACACCTGATTGAGACTAAGTTCGAGACCGCTTGCCCAAAAGAGTGTTACTGAAGCGTTAGGATACTGGGGTGACTTGTATGCCAGGGTCAGGTCCTAGTGTAAAAAACAGTTTGGACTGGATACTTAACATGTCGTTCTCATTGGGTTTGTACTTTGTTTTGAGTGTCGGTGGTGAGTAGATAGACTCCAGTTGGTAGGCTTTCAGTGGGCTCCTGTGTGTCGAAATGTTGGCTCCCGGGACTGGCCTCATCCAGTCACTTCCTGTGGGGAGAGGGGTGGGGGCAAGAGCTCGCTCCTAAAACTCACTACTGTCGCGTGTGAGGGTGGATGGGATCTGGATCTCCATCCGTAACAAAGAGCGCTCTGTGATGAGGAGAGAGCTGGTGGTTACAGGGAGAGAGAAAGCCTGAATGACGCTCTCTGCAGACTGGGCCCAGTGCCCCTTCAACAAAGAAGCGATGGTCTGAAACATAATCTCCCCCCATCCCCCCCAAAACCCTATGTCCTGAATAGCGATCGCAGAGCAGAATGTCTATTATTAAGGTCACTCAGCATGTGGATGTGATTTGTGCATTAGGGGAATCTATATTCGAGTTCTTGAAACAAAACAGCAAAAAGCAGGTAGGCTCTTGTTCATTAGAACATCCCTTTTTACCTGACAGCCTTTACTATTTGTTTCCACCTCTTTTCTACCTTGCTATAAATGTTTCATTTTGGAACTTCCCGGGGCAACAAAGTTGCCAACAGCTTTCCCTAGAGTTTCCTGAGAATACTGATAGGACAATTAAGGAGAAATTGATGAGCAGAAGCACTTGGTGGCTACAAATGGCTGCAGGGGATGCAGTTAGCGGTATGACTCACACGAGTAACCGTAGACACACAGCGAACACGTTGGACAGGTTTAGCACTTGAGAGTCCACGCCTCACAGAGAACAGCTACGCTGTGCTAGAACTTATGAAGACGTTTGTAACACATTACGGCAGATGTCTGAGGATTAAGCTATTAAGTAAACAGACAGTTTTCTTTTTGAAACAGTTTACTTTTTAAAATCCTCCACCTCATATTGTACTTCATTGAGCAAGTGAAGAGAAAAGTAAACTAGAGAGAAAGATAGAGATTAGTCCTGTGAGTTGTTGGCTGTTTTACATCCAGATCTCAGGGTGGAAAATTATGTATAATCATTTGAAAACAACTAAACGTTGGTTCTTTTCTGTGTATTTTTCTTCATGGTGAAAAAAGCTGGGTTTTGTAGCCCATTTTTATTTAAAAGGACGGAAAAAAACAACAACTTACATTTAGTTTTTTTTTTAAATCATGTCAAAGTAACCCCAGATTAAACAAACATGATTTTTGCTTTTTAAACACGGAGACATGTAAACTGCCTTCATAATTAGTGGGTCTTGCTGTGAATCAGTTACTCCCTGGAGTTGAAAACGGCAGTACAATGAATTTCTTCAGCTAGGGATTTCAGCTGGTCTTTAGCTCAACAAGCTTATCTTTCATCTTGTCGGAGGCTGTGCCTCGTGCTTGAGGGTGAAGGGACCCTGTTCCATTCCAGGGGTTCCTGTGTGCTGAAACTGGTTGGTTACGATTTCTGATTTGATCCAACTTTGGTCATCTCCTACAATCTAAACGTTTCTCCCGATTTTCTTCCAAAGTCTCGGCAACTTCAGTCGTCTCCATCAAGTATCTGTGCTCTCTCAGACCAGTTCAGATAACTGTGGTCCTTTAGCCTCGCAAAACTAGGAAAACCAACAATTTCTCAAGTCAAGAGAGAGTGACGGAAGAAAAGGATATGAGCAGTTTCCCTACAAATATATTGAAACACCTAAAGCAATTTCCTAAAGAGAGCCAAAGACTCTCAAAGTATAAACAGTTAGAGAGAGAGAGAGAGATACCAGTAGTTGCATACCACTCCACTATGCACAATAGTTCAGTACTATTATTAAGGGGAGGGGAGGAGGTTATATGAGACCCTGCTGTAGATCTATTTAGGTGTACTTGTGTCTTGTCTGACCGTGTAGTTTTTGGTGTTGTTTTTGGTGTTGTTTCTGTCATAGTTGTCGCAATGAATTTATCTTGTTCAAACTGTTCTACTCATAAATCGAAATATGAGTGGCGTTAATATTTAAAGGTTTTGACTCATTACAGTTTTTTTTCAAAGACTACACTGTAGTGTATAGCTGTTTTTTTCTAGAACCAGTCAGGGAGGTCCTTTTGAATGACCCAAACCTCATCCTGTCGGTTACCCTTCCTCCTTATTGAGATAAAGATAAAGTGCACAGGGCTGCCTGTTGGGATTTGATAGAACCCCACCACCACCACCACCCTCAGAAGACGTCTTTTTGGAAGAAATGTGCTCAAACAGCAGCCAGCCAATAAGAGTCCCAGTGTTCTTTGGCTGTCCTGTGCAGTTGTTAGGGCCTTGCATAGTCGAATGCTGCAGGGCATGGCCAGTGGAGGTATAGAGCCAACAGTCACATAGTCATGTGTTTATTCCCCCCGACTGTGGGACGGCAGCTGTTCTCATTGTCTGTGTAGACTCTAAACACAGAGCTGTGAGGGGTATGGGTTTGTTGACCATTAAGCTGTGCTTGACTCTTTGAAATCCCATTTCTGAAGCTGAAAATGTGCTTTTCGAGACTTGAGAAAAGTCTACCTAACCCATTATAGGGTGCAGAATAGCCTCTCTTTATTTTCTTTTCAATAGCACTAACCACACGTTCGTAGAAGGCACATTTTTAAAAGTAGTCAAAGAAAGGTTTGGTCTGCCACTCCTCCTATACGCCAACGTGATCGGAAAGGATAGTTTGTTTTGCGGGGTTGGGGACCTCTCACAGTACAGGCAGCACGTTGCTTGTGCTTGTGCAACCAGACTTACGCCCTTTTCCTTTCATGTCTAAGAGCGTCAGGCTGGTTTCGTGGTGTCCCATTGTCTGAGCACTTATTGTGTCTCGTGGGTCCCCCTGGCTCTTTTATGAGTGGCCACGCACTGGCTACATAGGACTGATCCTCGTGCCTTTATTTTTTTAGCCCTGCTCACGCACTCAGGAATACGGGTATGCTAGGACTCTTGCACTGTTTTGCCAACCCAGCTGCTGAGCTAATATTCAACCTCCTGAAGTGTGCGCATGTTTTGCTCCATCTCAACCTGTCTCTGAATTTTATTACTTTATTACGGACGAAGAGACCGGTAGCTTTTCAATTTATTACTGAATATTTCACTATTTTTAAAGACCTTTTCTGAGGAGTCAGACTAATATCGCTTTTCATCCAAACGATATTTAGCTTAAAATGCGCAACTGAAATGTCTTGCGTTTAAGTGTTTAAAAAATGAGCACTAGGCGGCGCTGATGTACTATTCACAACAAATTACAACAAGACTAATTTCTGTTCTCATCAGGTTGCTCTGGTACTCAGAAAATGTCTTGCACTTGAACTGCCATTTGTCTGTCGCTACTTGTTCCTCTTTGACTCATAATTACACGCTCTCTTTTAGCTCTTCAGAGTCGAAATACTCTTCAATGGAAGGAAACACTTCGTTTTGAAGCAGCACAGAGAATTCCAGAGTCTCCACAGGAAGGTAACGTGGTTTTATTGGTTCCGTGAAACACGAAGAAAGTTTTATTTTCGTGTTACCTTTCTACGCGTCCTTTAGGTAATCTAACCAGCGAGACTAATCCCCTAAATCCCCTCCTTCGCTGTGGGCTGCCTCTTCCCCTCAGCTGAAGAAGATCGTGCAGACGCCAGACTTCCCCAGCAAGCGGAGCCAGCATCTGCGATCGAAGCCCCCGGAGCAGAGACGGCAGGAGCTGGAGGAGTACGTCCAGGTGAGTCTTTGCTTTGGGCACTGGATGTTCGAAACCTTTTTCATAAAAAGGCCGTTCGTGAGCTTTACATGCAAGGAGGTGTTAAGACTTGAGTTCAGTACTCGGGCTGTAAAGTCACAATATAATACATTATATAATAACCTCAATTCATCACGGTGCCCAGACCAGGTGTAGACGGCACAGGTACGGGTAGGTTGGGATTTAAGCAATCACACACATGGAGCAGGAGTAGGGGAATTTAGTGATCAGGACCCTGACTACAGTGTTCTCGCCCCTTGGGTTTCAGGTCATTTTGTGTGAGAATGAAATGGTTCCTCAAGAAATGCTGGACTTCCTACAGGTGAAACACTTCCCTTCAGTGAACAAGATCTCCAGTACTGAGTATGTATCCTTTTCAGCGCTGTCTCTGTAATTTACTTCATTGACAGGCCAACCTAAACTGCTTTATATTCAAAGAGCAATAATTCTTCCGTGTGAATGTAACTGCTACTTGTTTTCAATGAAGTTACCGAGGGACTCTTATCTGTATGGGTAATCCATTTTCATGAAAGGGGTGTGTACCTAATAAACTTTACACTGAGTGTAAATTTGGTATTTTATGCCAGTAATCCCTGACTGTGGTCTATGCAAATTTCAGGTCACTCCACGACTCCCGGCCTGAGGCCTACAGGTAAGCCACATCTTCTGACAACAATCAGAATAGAATGGAGTAGCGTTCCACCAGAACACTGCCGGTTCCTCTTTTGCCTTCTCATGACTGAGCAGGAGAGCCCATGTCTAATCTCATTCTGTCTCAGCTGTCAGCTCCTGCACCAGCGCGTTGTTGGCTTCTGTAAGGATCCATACCTGCTAGAATCCTCGCCAGGTAGGTCCTACACATCCCGTGTTGCAAACCACTGGTGTCAAACTCTAGGGCGGCAGTGTCTGCTGATTTTTAGGAGACCTAGCACCTGACAGATCTGGAAAAGCCGGGGATTATACTAACTCCCACCTTAAGTTAGGTATAAAGTAGATTGAGAACCATCTTATCTTATGGCCCGCAAGGACATAGGTTTTTTTCTAGACCCCTTACTCTTGGTATTTTTTTTGTGATTTTGTATGCCATTTTAAATTTGATCCCACATACATACACACTTTTATATTTTTTCAGTGTGGAGTCTAGTTTTCTTATTATGGTAAAAGCAAAAGACAGCATGCGCAAGACGTGACATGATACCGGTCCCATTTTAGGTCTGCCAGACATCATTGTGGAAGGTGTTCTACAAGGCCTATACCCCCAGGACATCAGAGTGAGCTTCACGGCACACACCAAGCCAAGCAGCTCTACCAAGCGGGCCCTCGCTGTGCTGATGGAGGCCCAGGACACATGAGTCCAAAGCAGTGTAGAGACCTCCACCTCCACCACTGAGTTTTTTTGTTTGTAGTTTTTAGTCTGTCGATTTGTGATAATCTCTTCAATTCAAGTTGCGCTCATGTCGTTCATTTCAGGTTATGCAAAGTGTTTCATGACTCACATAGAATAGACCATGCAAAAAAAAAAGTCTTCATTTCAAGTTTAGACTAAAACGTGGTAGTCACTGCAGTGTGGCATTGGATGTCTGTTCATACTTCTACACATACAAAGGGTGAACCCCCCCTTCCCAGGAATTACAACCGTTACACTTTTAACCTTTTTATTGGTGGTGAATGCATGCTGGACAAACATCCGGAATGCCTTCAGGAAGTGAACCCAGGGTGTTGCTTGGTTCAGGCACTGGAGCGACGCTACAAAAGGGTGACAGACTGCCGATGGTTTGGGGCACCCTTGCCGGGAGATCCCCACGCAGAGGTAGCCCTTTGATAATGGTGTAGTTGGAGTTGGCCACACAGTCCCACAAAGCAGTTTTCCCCTCCGCCGTTTACTCCTTCGGTACCGCGAACGGCTTCTCTACGTCGATTTTGCCGCTGTCGTGAATGGTGACATCCTTAAGGGGCTTGTCCCTGCCGTCTGTCTTGGTGCCTTCGATTTTTTTTACAACGTCCTGCCAGCAGAGGAAAAAAGGGGCGTCACGCAGGAACACGGGACACCGGCAGAATGCTGTCCGATCCAAGCACCCGTCACCCACTCACCATGCCCTCCAGGATTTTGCCAAAGACCACGTGTTTTCCGTCCAGCCAGGGCGTCTGAACGGTGGTGATGAAGAACTGGGAGCCGTTTGTGTCCTTCCCAGCATTGGCCATGCTCAGCCAACCCGGGCCGTAGTGCTTAAGCTTGAAGTTCTCATCGGGAAAACGATCCCCATAGATGCTCTTTCCTGCAACACAGGCAGGGAGCAGAACCGTAGCATCTTAAAAAGACTGAGACGGCACCTTCTGGATTACAGATGTTACCAAAAGGCAGGTTAGGTTGCTTGTGTTAAAAGGCTCCCCAACCACAACTTCCGATCTCGTCAGTTTATTTGAGTGTCCCAAACAATACATCAACTTACATGCAGGAATGAACAAGCATAAATGCTTCAAAATCAATCTTGTCCCTTTAAATTGTTTTAGGTATAACTAGAACCAAGACTGTAATAAAGTCAAGCGCAACAGTTAAAGAATTCCTGGTGAAACTCAGTGTTAGCACTTTGACAACTAAGTACATTAGATTGCCTTTTATAACTTAAACATGAAAGCACTATCGCAACATACAAGATTCAAGTAACTTGATCTAAAACTACATGTTAAGCTTACCTCCAGTGCCATCTCCTGCAGTGAAATCTCCTCCCTGAATCATGAAGTCTTTGATCACGCGGTGGAACTTGCTGTTTTTGTAACCAAATCCTTTCTGGGGGTTTAAATATTTTGTTACAAACTTGAGCTTGCTTTATCATTTTAGATACATTTGGTCGAATTATTGTAGTTTAGTTACCTCTCCAGTTGACAGTGTAATGAAGTTTTCTACAGTCTTGGGTACGGTTTTCCCAAACAGGCCGATTACAACTCGCCCTACATCCTCATCTCCAATTCTGATGTCAAAATACACCTGGTGAAAAATAATCCGTTAAACTAACGTGGTAGTAATATACTGGAATGCTCCTGGGTATGGGAACCGAGAATGGCATGTGGTCTACGATGAACGTTTTCCTCATCAAAAGTCACCCTGTGAGGAGTTTCCTGTAACAGAGCGGTCAGCATTGCTATCCTATGGTCAATAAAATGGACAACTCGCCGACAGTAAAACAAATCCATTATTAATTACTGTTGTACGTGGGAATTAATTATTTTAGTCGTTTAGCATTAAACCGAATAACTAACCCGGCCACATTCACAACCTAATAGACAGGCCAATCTACAAAAAAAAAAATGGTAGGAGCGGATTAATCGAACAAAATGTAAGCGTTTAATTGTACAAGCGACTCATCGCATGTATGAGTATGTTAGTTGCATAGCGTTCTTATATTACTTACACTACACAATTATACATATGAAAGGTAATTAGGAAAAAGAGGCTAAATCAAATATTCGATGGAAATCAAACGGTAGATTTTTCCCAAATTCCAGAACTACCCGACAGGCTTTCCTCCCTTTTAGATTACTAGTTAATTAAGATATATCGCCGTGCTTGTGGTCTTACCTTGGCCGTGACTTTGGGTCCCTTCTTTTTGTCGTCTGCTTCCGAACCGCTTGGGAAAAGAAGAAAAACCAGCGAACAAGCTAATAGCGTGACTGCAAAAAGCAACTTCATCTTTCTGCCGAGGACCCGAACCATGGAATGGTAAGAACTGTAGCCGTGGCGAGGAAACGTAGCCCAAAGCAGAATACGTAAAACGTTCGTATCCGGGGTGGAGCAGCGAGCCACCTCATCAGAAACCAAGGCTGCGAAATTCGTCTTTTCAGCGTATTCTACTCAAAGTTAACTGGACCAACCATGTGACTTAATTTGAGCCAATCCTAGTTCAGTGCGCTGAGTGCTGGCTAAAAATACATTACATTATCAAAAAACACACTAAAAATTATCACGAGATAGAATAATGACAGTAAGGACAATTATCCTCAAAGCTTTGGTAATACTATGTATTGGTCATAAAAGTCTAATTTGAATTTGATAAAATGCTAATAGTGTTTATAAAAGGATTACGTTAACAAATGATCATGTTAACAAGCTCTATCTGTTTTTTACTAGATAGATCAGCCAAATCAAGCCGGTGTTTTCGGGCCAGTGGGTGTTTATCACTTACATTTGAAGAAATTACGTTTGCAACCTTTACTGTAACACATCTCCAACACTGCTTGACATGCTGTCCAAGCTGTAGAACGCTGTCGCTTTTCATTGGCAGAAACGTCACATCCTCCTCTAGTGAGAACGTCCTGCAAACGACGATTGTTTGACACATTCCCATATTCTATTGGATACTGTGCTATCCAATGTGATGTCGGAATGTGTCGGCCGTCTGTAAAGTGCAAACGGAGAAACAACCATCCAATGAAATTTGACACACTTCTAGATTACACTGCTGACGAATTCTGCAAATAAATGCATTAAAACGTTTTTTACGGAAATCACCGCGTTGTATTCCGACACCTCGTTCAAGGGGGTCATTTTTCGGCCGCCTCCATTAATGTTCCGCGTTACCTACAAACGGGAGACACAACCAAGTACATAATGCGGGAACAATGCAACATTTTAATGCAAATTCAAATAAATAATAAATATCTATTGTCAATTTAAAAGTGTGTGTTCATTTCAGATGATTAATTTTATATGAGTGAAATACAATCTATACTTCATCATTTCCTTATTAAAACGGAATTTGTCAATGCTTCCCATGTTTTAATGTTGTTTTGCGTTGTTTAACATAATGTTTTTTAATCATTAACAGGACTTTTCAGTATTGTAGAGATCACATGTCTACCTGCAGGTCAAAAATGAAAAGCATGCCATCGAGTTGTAACCTAAACGTTAATGAAAACATAAAAGGAGGCAAACCATTAATCATGGAAATAAATACTGACTGATGGTTACCTACATATTTGATTTCAGTGCTATGTCTTACTCATTATGTAATTAGCGGCCTTTGCTTTGAATAGGGTTTTAACTGCCTTGAGTGCCTTTGTTTAATGAACGAAAGAGAAGAGAACCCTTTAAACACCTAAATCTACATTTATTCACTTTTTTCATGTTGTGTAAAGGCTGTCAAGGTAGAAGGCGGGGATAAAATAGAACCATCAGCAGTAGTTTATTAGCCAATGCTATACGCGGTGATAGACTAATCTATACATCACACAGTAATATGTGAGATTCTAAAGCAGAAGTTTGAAAGTGTTTGAATAGATGGAGCCTGAATTTCAAGATGGTCCGTTCACTTATTTGTCATGGCTGTAACATTTTACTTTCATCTTTCCTGAAATAATAACTCATTTCCAGTGATTCATTTGTATTTGGCTTAAATTTGGATGCGAGGAAAACTAACAAGAAAAGTAAATGTCGCCACCTTGTGGAATGTTACTGAATTGAACTGTGATTTGGAGGACTTCCTTATTTTAATCACCTTGCTACTCACTCCAGTCAAACTGGTTTTGTAGTCTTGAGGCCTTATATTTTCCCATTGTAATAATGTCAGTATTATTAATTTCTATTAAGTTTGTATTTGCTCGTTTTTAAGGTCGAGTGAATTGAAAATGCACACCAAATATATATTAACTGACACATGTAGAGTGTATATATGCCTGCTCTCACTGAGATCAGAGTGAAAACTTACGAGGCCTTAAGTCAAAGACAGAAAACGACAAATCTAGAGTTTTTTTCCTATGAAACAATTTTGTGTTCCCACTGACTAGCCACGCGAGATAACCCTGCCTCTCTCCCCACAGCCCACCTGGCTATAACATTTGAGGATCTCCCAGTGATATTTGGCTGCATTAGTAAAATCTGACAAACGTTCAGTGCTGGCTGGTGAAGTTAAGAGCAATAAGAACCAGGATTGTGTTAAAGTGGAGCTGTGCAGTTTCACATCTATGTAGGTCAAACAAGCCGGCGGTTTCAAAGCATACGCGTTCACATTCACAGAGCTAATGACATTGAGCAAGCCTGTTCCAATGAGATTCACACAGCCATAAGAGGAAAGCCAGGGAGGACTTCCTGAGGCAGAACATACCAGTGGGTCGGACAGGAAGCACGTGGCCACCCTAAACCCTAACACTACCTTGTGTAGAGCGTTGACCAGACTAAATAATGGAAGAACACAGCATTGCTCTAAAAGAATGCCAAATAGTTTTGTATCCACAAAAATATGCACTCTAAGAATCTGGGTGCCTGGCTGTGACCCTGTTGAAAAAGGTTTTCCAGAAAGTGTACTCCTTGATGTTAAACTGATGAGATCAAAAGGCATTCGTAGTAGTAGCAGTAGAACTTTATTGATCCCCGAGGGGAAATTGCACATCGTCAAGAAGGCCGTAGCACACAGAGTAACAATGCATTTCTTCTACCTGTATTTTAAATGCAATGTTTGAGTATATACAATCATGATGTATCTGGCAATTCAGACTAAAGTTGAAAGACACAAATCCTAAGGCATTAAAAGGTTGATGGAACAGGGCCCTAATTAAAATATATATTGGGGGGGCATATCAAAATTCACCCCCCCCAATATATGGATATCAAAATAAAAATTAAATTAAACTGTGCTATTTGGTAGATTTGGTCCCCCCCATTGTTGAGTCCGTGGCTAGGTCTCTGTGATGGAGCCTGACACGGGGAAGGCCTTGTGCAGTCAGCGACTGATTGGGGAAAATATATGTCGTTAATCTAGTACAGGAGAAGTACTAACGGTTTTAAATGTTATTCTTAAGTACATTATTGGAAACTGCTTTTCACCAAATTAAAGACAGCAACGTGGTTTAAACACCACCTGCAGTAAATTCCTTGTTCCTCTGTAAAAGATAATGTATTGTAAGTGGGAGGACTAGTTTGACGTAACTGGTGACGCAAAAGGGAACCCGATTGAAATTTAAACGCGGGCGGGAAGCGATTCAATGTATTAGTGTCCCTCAGGACAGAGCATCGCATAGGTAATACAGTTCGACAAGCAAAAAAACATGGTACGAACAAAAGCAGACGGCGTCCCAGGGACTTACAGAAAAGGTGAGGAAAAATCATTGAACATCGTTATCCGTTCGTTTTTTTCTGAAAGTCAATGCAGCTCGGTATTTTAAATGCTATGAACTTCATATCGGTATGTCTATGTAGTTACGTGCAACATCCGATTTTTGGTATATATTCGCAACGGAAGTATTTGCAAGCTTAAATATTTTAGGCAACGATTTTTATTATTATTTTATTATTTTAAAATACTTACGATCTGTTTTAGGCAACTAGTTTCACTGTGCCACTTGGTCTACCCATTTTCCTGCTCCCGCCAATTTCTGAATAGTTTGCTGGCTAACGTTAGCAAGCCACTTGGTATTATTTCTTCTTCATCTCGTAGATGTATTCATGTGTACGAAGTTGACGCTATAAATGTCTAATCGCGTTTTATTTTCATACTGGCTTAACTTCTTGTTTTTGTATTAGTTTTTTTTAGAGGTGACTGCGGAACGCTCCAGTTTTTAAATCTAGCGGTCTTGGATGAATGTGTATTTAAACGAAGGAATTGGACATTTCTTTTTACAATTGTTACTTGTCAATTGTAGTGTCGTGTAAATTATGGCGCCAGTTGAACGTCTTGGTCAAAACTGCCCGATTTGGCGCCAGCATCAAATGGCTCGCTTGATCTTTACACTTGGTTCTACATTATCCCTTTTATATCAAGCTTTTTTGGTGTGTGTATAGCAGTGAGCCTCGTCCATAAGGTTGCCATAACGATATTTTTACTTCCTATGTATCCGGGTGTTCAATCGCGGTAGTAACAACAATGTTCTTTAACGTTTCCAGCGGTGGCTGCATCAGCGCCTAGGAAGTCCCTCGGCGCCGCCAGTTCTAACACTGCGAGCACTTCCCAATCCGGTACCCCATGTGAGTAATTTTGCTTTTACCATTTTCCTGTTGACGTGTCGCAATGCTATACAATCCTCACAAGATTTGTGTTCTGAGAAAACCTAACGGTAACTGAAAACGATAAACAAACTTTTTTTTTTTAAACTTGCATTATTTGTGTTCTGGTAGACTCCAAAAGTCTGCTGGAGATCTGAGTTTGTTCAACTCTTCTAGCCAAAGGCAAGTATGCTGGTGGGAACCCTGTGTGTCCAAGGCCGACGCCAACCTGGCAGAAGGGGATTGGGGATTTCTTCGGTGGTCCTGGGAGAAAGCCCGAAAAGGAAAACCAGCTCCCGGTCTCAGATGACGAAGAAGCGGGAAGCAGTGGAGTTTCCTGTGCTCCCAGGAAGTATGGTTCTCCTCTCCTTTGTTTTGAGTTGCATGTGTGGGTTCAGTTCTGTCGTTGGGCATGACTCGGTCGTTATGGTATGTTTGTGGGCATTGCAAGACGACTGAATTTGGTTGGGTGATCAATCATGATAGCTCTACGGCTACATACTTTGAGTCACCTGCAGGTAGCAACAGATATGTATTGCATGTCATCCCCCTCTTTACTGACAATTTGAACATAGTTGAAATCCCAGTCTGTCACGTAAGATGGTTAGTTAGGATTGTTTTGTTTTTCTCTCTACTGTTTTTAACATCTGGAATCTCCAATTGTGCTAAAGCATCAATGTCATTAGGATCCTTCCCACACACAGGGAGGGTGAGGCAGTATGACTCTTTTCCCAGTGCCAATTTGAGGAGCAACATATTCCTCTCGGTGGCACTGCCAGCCTGCAGGTGCTATGGAAGCTAACAGGCAGTGCTTGTCAGCGACAAGCCAAAAAGCCCTGCGAATTTCTCCTGAGACCTCGTGGCGCACTGCTAATTGTGTGTTGCCACTGCTCTCCCAGTCAAAATTTGCTAATGACACGAGCAGGATTTACAACGGCAAGATCCAGCTTGTTGGGCAAGTGCCTTTTGCGTACAGTAACTCTTTCAATGGCCCCAACCACTCAAAGGATGACTTGATTTGTAAATGGTATACGGAAACGTGTGGCAATTTGGAATGGAAGGGGTCCCGTATTTACAGGGTAAACCTTTTTTAGTCTTTAGCAACATTGGCTATTACACTATGAAGGCTACATTCTGAACAAATGTGGCTTCCTAGCGATGCTAGGGTTCAGCTGATTCGGGTTATTTAGCGACCAGGTTGGGTAGGTTTTGTTGTGCACAAAGGTGTTGTCACTTCGGCACACTGAGAATTCTACATATTTCTCATGTTTTTAGGTCCCGACCTTTGCCGGAGGAAGACGAAGAAGACTAAAACTTAGACTGGTGTCTGATGTTAAATAAGCCATTAAATGTACTTGAAAGGGCCAGTATTTTAGGGTGTGTATATAATTTTTGTACAGAAGTTTAATAAAAACATTTTTTTAAATGTGTGCTCTTCATTCCAATGTTTTAATCAGCCATTACCTCAGCCTGGCTGGTTTGTAATGTTTGATTACAGAACCTCTTTGTAATAAACTAGATGGCTCCTGTGGGGTGGGTTGAAAGCGGACTGTCGCAGCTACCTACTGCAGCTGGATAGATCTGGTGGGTCAGTGTGACCATGGGTTTACTCTCGGACACATCCATTCAATGGTTTCCCCCAAAATAATTCTGTCAT